>VVHJ01052283.1:22633-38620 GCA_015107715.1 Tylochromis polylepis
GAAGGTCCCCCCCCCCCCCCCCCAAAACATCCAGTGGGCCTTTTAGTCAGGTGACTGAAGGGAAAACAAATTTTCCCCATGTACTCCTGTGCAGCCATCACTTCATATTAATTCTTCAGTAACAAATTCTAGAATATGATTTTTATTATAAACACAAAATTATCTTTTTACCTGAAAAAATACAAGCTGGTCTACACCACAGGAAACTTGTTATGCTGATGTCCAATCCCATTTTTTTTTCCAGTCTTGGGCTCTAATAGAATAGCTTTGCATGATTCAGTTCAATTCTTATTTACTTTACACTTGGTCCAGCTGTTTTAGCCATTTTAGCTCATTCCCCTTCAAGTCCACCATTCTCGTCCATAGGCAGAGCATTTACAGCAGTCTAAATTCTGTGCTTTTGGACATCAGCTGATCTCAGTACTTACTAATAAGGTCGAACATTTTAACAGTGTGTTGCAGGGCTCCTTTTCAACATTTAGATTACATCTGATATGATGTGATCAAAATGTTGAAAAAGAGCCCAGCAACACAAAAATGTGTCATTAGCATCCTCCAAAAGGAAGAAGCAACACATAAATAAGTTACTGGAAGATTCTTTGTTTAGATCAGCAAAGTTTGTAAATCAGCTTAATTGTAACTAAATGAAAATAAAATCCGCCTTTGTCGCCAACTCTTTTCACCATATATTTAAATTTCTATTGTAATGTTAATGTAAACTGTTGATCGCTGGGATTTTAACATACAAGTCTGTCAGCAGACACCTAATCACACTTCTAACAAACATGGGACAAACATTCTGGTGGATTTTTGGATATACCGCTGAGATGCTGTTTGGATTGGCCTTTTCTTTGAACTGATTATGTTGAAAATGCTTTAATCTTTCCAGGATGTGTTATAAAATACCTCAATAAAGTTTCTGTTTAGTTAGGATTTGGCAATGCTTATTTTGCATATATACCTCAGTAATAAAGTGACTGAAGCCATTTACATCCTGCATCGGTGGCATGACTCCATTCCCAGGAAGTCATAACATGATTCTTATACCTACCTGCTTTTTCAATTCTTCCACTCTCTTCCTTAGCAGAGAATTTTCTTCCTCTAGGAATCTGTACTCCAGAGGACGAGGTGGCAAGGTGGCTTGAACTCCCAACTCGTAGTGCCCACCTCCAGTCCCATCTGTCAGACGCAGCCCCTCCAACCGTCGCCTCTTTAACTGTAGAGTGGTGTGGTCCATAGAGGTCTCCAGGGAACCAGCATCAAACAGACCACTCTCAACCAGAGGGTCAAACATTGAGCATGTGCTCCTGTCATAACGTCGCTGTCCGGACGAACTTATGGACAGACACCCACTCATTCCACTTCCACCTATTCCTCCAAGACCTGAGATACCTGGATCTCTGCAACCACCCAAGCCGGGGCAGCCGGTCCCCATCATATTACCTCCACCCCCTGCGCCACCTCCCACAAGTCCCTGCATTCCTCCGCAAGCACCTCCTCCTCCACCCATTCCTCCTCCAGCATTCACAATGCCACTGACACCTGGCCCCATAACGCCACCCACTCCAACCCTGGATGGTTCATATTCACAGTCTTTTTTGACATGGCGAAATTTACATTTATTGCCTCTCTGGCACTCTCCCTTCAGGAAGTCTCTGCAGATGGGAACCTCGCCGCGGCTATGGGGGAGATCCATGGGGGAGAGGCCTAGCCGTGCAGCAACTTTCCCTCTTAGTCTGAGAGGTAACTCTCCCGTCTTCTTGTAATAGTCCTCATCCTCTTTGGATCCGTGGACAAAGCGGCAGTTGGAGCGCATGCACTCCTTATTTTGATGGTCGTGACAAAAGATGAATTCGTTCTTCTGCACTCCCAAGTCTGGCACCTCGTTAAAGTCTGGGTGTCTGAAGCGGCAGCGCTTCCCTCTCTTGCAGACATTGCGTATGAAGTCCCTGCAGACGCCGTCCAACGCCAGTCCCGCACCTTGGCCTCCACCTCCGCCGTTCCCATAACTGTTGCCATTTCCGAGCGCTCCTCCTCCACCCATGCCCCCAGAGCCTGAGACGCTTCCTCCAACACTACTTCCCGAACCTCCTCTGCCCTCTGCTGCACCCCCTGCCAAACCAGACCCGGGTCCCCCCTCTTCACCCAGACTACCACCACTCCCACCACCACCTGACAGGTAGGAACTGTCCCGGTCAGGCATGGCGCTTGGCCCAGCTCAAGGAGAAAGGAGCACTCATGTGTGTTTGGGAATGGCAAATGTGACCTGGCAAACATTCACATATGCAGGTCAAGTAGTCATTAATTATTTCTTCCCACTTGAAGTAATACAATCTGCCGTTTAATTACCTGCAAGACAAAAACACGAACCCAGCATGAGATACTGGCGAAAGGACTAAAGGGGGAGATTTGAATATCGACATGAAAAACAACAGGGCATGTAAATGATTACCTTAGACAAGGTTAGGACAGAAATCTAGCACGTGACAATACATCGTAAACAATAAATAGCCCTGCTTCTGTTTACATAGCAGCTGGTTCTTTGGTAAAACACTACAAAGCATCAACTAAACTGAATGCGACGGATTTCTACCAGTAAATAATGCATACTCTGTCGTATCATATTCCAGAATAAGTTAGCCTAAAATGTTGCTATGAAACCGTCGTCTACCCTGGGTAGCTAATGGCTAGCGAACATCTAGCTAACTAGCTACTACTGTAGTCTTACCAAATCGAAGGGTAGAGAATGATCCAGAGTACAGCTGAGCAGCTCCCACGAAGAAACAACTTCCTCTAACGGAATCAACAGACACGGATGCTAACAAAAGCAAAACAGCTTGCGTTATTTTTAGCAGTTCCTCGAGGCCCTGGTGCTGTTTACCACATTTCTTCATGCAGCTTTCAATACCAACGAAGAAGAGCGCCGGCGTCTTCCTTATTTTTTCGCTGAATGGGATTTTCTGCCCTCTAGTGGTGGAGATGCGGAACACTACCTTAGCATGTTCACAATTTGATCACTTTTAAAAACATGAAGTAATTTCGTGCACGACGTAAAGTTGGATTCACGGAATCTTGGACAGTCTGTGAACGAGGTCACTTTTACTTTCATGCCCTTGTATCAGTTTTTGTCGTAAATTCCATAGAAATGGTCGTAAATACACTAACAACTGCTACTTTTTTCTTTCTTTTTTTACTACAAACATGGTGCTGACGTGGAGGCTTTACGGCTTTGTGTGCATGTGAAAACGAGCCGCTAAACCACAAGGTCTGCCACACTTCCAGATAAACTGTTGTGCACGTGACGACGTGTGTTTTGAGTTCGTCCACACTCTGTACTGGGGCGCTCCTCAACATGGCAGCGCAAGGTGCTTCCTACTGGCTGCGACCCTGCATGCTTCTGCTGCTCTGTCTATCTGAAGCCCTGTCCGCTGAGATAAACAGAAATTACTACGACACTCTTCATGTTGGGCCAACAGCAACGGACAGCGAGATAAAAAAGTCTTTCCGAAAACTGGCCGTGAAGTACCACCCTGATAAGAACAAGAGCGCAGATGCTGAGAAGACCTTCCGGGAGATTGCTGAAGGTAAAGGATGAAAGGATGCCTCCTCCGACACACTGAAACGTTTACATTTTACAGTGTAAATAAGTGAGGGGTTTTATTACTATTACTGTTACTATTATTACTACTGGAAGTAGCTGAAGTACAGCAAAACCACCATATGGAGTTCAGTTAACTAAAACTACTCAGAAAAAATAGTTAAAAAATAAAGGAAAGTGTGATGTATCAAAGTGTAATAGACACAGGTGACATTTCAGAAAAAATGTCCCGCTGTTATTGTTGGCAA
Organism: Tylochromis polylepis; assembly: GCA_015107715.1. NCBI lineage: Eukaryota > Metazoa > Chordata > Actinopteri > Cichliformes > Cichlidae > Tylochromis > Tylochromis polylepis. Next base: position 26,480 of record VVHJ01052283.1, read on the forward strand.
AAGTGCAAAAAAGCACTTGCTATTCCCATCAAACGGGCTCTTTAAGAAACTGTGGGGTCCTGGTGTGGTGGGCTATTGCAAATAAGGTTACTCAGTAAGGTATCTTATTAAATTGCATGCAATAACTTATATGAATAACTGGTGATTTATGGGGGTTTATTATTAATCGGGCAATGTCACTGTTTGAACTGCTCTTCTGCAAGTGCCTGTTGTGGATGCAAAGCTCTTACATTGATGAACTGATAAATGCATTGCTTAAACAGAATTTCACAGAACAGCCAGGGTGGGGCTTGTTAAAGAAGCAACTTTTGTGGTCCAATATTAGGATTTATAGGTTTAGAACTACATGAAAAAATGATGAAAATAACTGGAGGACAGCCAGCTCTTGCAAAACGAACTTAAGCTACTAGTTTAGTTACATATAGCTCATTACTCTCTAACACTGTTAATAATAAACACTGCTGGTTCCTGTTTCACCACTGAAGCTATTACAGTCACGGTGAAAAGAAAATACACCATCTTTCAACTTCAAGGTTCATATCAGGACACAATAGAAATAATATGATTGTTAGCAGATCTGAAAATGAGCTGCACATGATGAACAACTATACATGACATATTACAGTGTCATTATTTATTTAACAAAAAATAACCCAAAATGCAGAAGCAGTGTGTGAGAAATTGAGTACACTCCATGATTCAGTAGCTTTTAGAACCACCTTTAGCAGCAATAACTTAAAGTATCTGTTTTCTGTATGATTTTATTAGTCTCTTGCATTGTTGTGGAGGAATTTGGCCCACTTGTCATTACAGTGTTTCTTCAGCTCATTAAGGTTTAAGGTTTCCAACTATACACAGCTTTCTTAAGGTCCTGAGACTGCATTTCACACAGGTTAATGTCTGGGTAGCTTTAACTTTACCATTGGACTCTAGAGTACTTTGGTACACAGACAAGTTCATGGTTGAGTCAATGACTGGAAGGTGTGTGAGGTGTTGTGGTTGCTTGTTTGCAACCACACCCCTTCGTCACCAAAGTTGACCTTTTCCCCTCTAACTCTCTTTCCCTAGCCTACACAGTCCTCTCAAACAAGGAGCAAAGAAGGGTGTATGACCATGTGGGCCACGAAGCTTTCCTAAAAAATGAGGACCTAGTCAAGCCTGAGGATGAGTATCAGACAAGCTTCCACTTCAGCTTCTCAGACTTCTTCCACGACTTTGATGATAGTCCCTTTGGTGGAGAGTGGAGCTTTCACCAGGAAGAGGATGAGGAGGATGGTCGTTATGAACGCTACAGTTTTGAGGGGCAAAAATTTAGCTTTCATTTTGGGGATGCAGATGAATATGAAGACGAGTACTACGTCTAAAAGTTTTTTTCTCTGTAATTGGAATGACTGTTACCTTTTAACATGTTTTCTTTTATCAATAATAAAGTATTCTGTCGAAAATGCTCTCAGTATCTGTTTCTTGTATTCATTATGTAAAAAAAAAAAATCACCTAAACAGACCCTTTGAACCTGTTTACATTCTTCCCCCTTTTATGGGCTCACTTATAAATTCAGCAGCTGCAGAGTTGTAAGGCTGGCTGCTAGATAACCGACTGAGCCGTTATGCCATTTTTCCTGTGTGGGTGTGTCGAAGGTCCAGAGTTACTCACTAACACACCATTTACTCATCTTTTTCCCTGCGCAAGCACTTTAGATTTGGCACTGTTTTACTCCATTTCTCATGGGACCATTGTGCACTTTGACCCAAAGGATATCCTGTGCATTCTCAACACTTGGAGCTCGAGCAGACTGAAAGGCAACAGGCAAAAGATCTTTCTCAGTTTTATGTACTTTTATCACGCTAAGAGGACAAACCACAAAGGCAGATAAAAGACAGACTGCTAGTTTACAAAGCTGACAATGATGGTGAGTACGCCTGTAGATTTTGTAGGATTTGAAAGCCTCTGAGTGTCATGTGACAGGCTTTTACTCCTCGCAGACATTCATGAGTACAGTGTGTGCTGAATTAAGTTTTGTTCTCCCTTTAAATTTAGTTTGTGTATGAATGCAACTTTAATCTCAGCTTTTACTGATACCATTTGACTGCTTCTGCTGTGCTGTATTGTTTTTGACCACTTCATTTTTTTAATTGCAGAAAGAAGTGAAAGAAGCAGCATCTGTTCTAAGTGTCCATGACGACAGCATCAAAGTTACAGAGGTGCTGAAAGACGGGGACACCCTCACCTTTATCATCATATCTCAAAAGGTGAGCTTCAATAAACTATCATCTGGTTAGATCCAGGTGAATGCAACAAGAACTATAGAATCTGTCAGCCTATTTATTTGAATTATGATATTCCAAAAGCAGTTGGTTGTCTTTCCTTTCTGTTCCAGCTCTCCGGTACAGGGGAGTACCATGTGGATCGGACCTATGAGGATTTTGAATGGCTGCAGCAGCACTTGTTCTCTCAGGAGGATGCGCCAGGGATACAGGGAGTCATAGTCAGTACTTATTATTCTTTAATATAGCTTATATGTGCTTATTTGACAGTAACGGGCTCGGGGCTGGAGTACTGGTGGCTTTAGTGCCACAAATGTTGAATTTTGGAACAGCCTTTTTGTGTGTACAGCAAGTGCTAGCTTGAAACTACTGAGAAACTTTCAGACCAATTAAATTCATCGACCGACTCTGTCGCTGCTAAGAAAATGTGATGTTTCTATCCACGATACAGTCGTGGTTTAAAAAAAAAAAAGTAAACCCTCTTTCAGTTCTAGTATTTGAATGTCAGGATATAATAAATTATCCAGTCCTTAGAAGGTCTTACAATTAGGTAAGTACAACCTCACATGAACAATAGCACATGGCATATTACAGAATGACACTATTTATGCAACAAAAACTCTGCCAAGCAGAAGCAGTGTGAGAAAAACTAAGTACAACCCTTGGTTATATAGCTTGTAGAACCACCTCTGGCAGCAATAACTTGGAGTAATATTTTTATCAGTCACTTACATTATCGTGGAGAAATTTAGACCCATTCTTCTTTATAATGTAATTTCATTTCATTGAGATTTGAAGGCATTCATTTATGCACAGCTCTCTTAAGGTCCCACCACAGCATTTCAGTCAGGTTGATGTCTGGACTTTGGGTCATTGCAACACCTTTTCGTTCTTTTCTTTTTCAGCCATTCTGTCATAGATTTGCTTCTGTGCTTGGGATCATTGTCCTGTTGTAGGACTCAGTTTAGGCTGTTTTAGCTGTTGGACAGATGGCCTCACATCTGACTCTAGAATTCTTTGGTGTACAGAAAGCATCTCTCCTCCACCACCATGCTTAGCAATTGTTATGAGGTGTTTGTGTTGATATGCTGTGTTTGATTTTTTTTTCCAAATGTAGCGCTGCACATTATGGGCAACCATCTCCACTGTGGCCTTGTCTGTCTGAAGGATATTGTTCCAGAAGTCTTGTGATTTATACTAATGCAACAATGCAAATCTAAGCTGTGCGAGAAGAAGCTTTCTCCTTGCAAACTTTCCAAACAACCCATATTTGTTCAGTCTTTTTCTAAATTTACTCTCCTGACCTTTAACATTTACCAGGCTAGCTCTTGAGATTTTTCCATAGATTGCAGTCAGCCCTGGTGGGCTGTGTGGGATGTCCACTCCTGGGAATATTGGCTGCTGTCTTGAACTTGTCAATAAGCTTTCTCACAGTAAAACGATGAACTTCGAATTCTCTGGTAATAGCCTCATAACCCTTCTCAGACTGATGAGCAACCACTATTGCTGATGCAATTCTGATGAATTTCTTGAAACTGGGATAAAGTGAACTGGGATTAAGTATTTGTACCCAAATTTTTATGCCTGCGTAGATTAAAACCCCCCAAAATGCAATGGTTTCACCAGACCCACAAACATGGGCTGAGTAAACAAAACATGAACACCACACAAGTGTTAAACGAATAAACACATGGTGTAATATGTCATGTATTGTTGTTGTGTTTAAATAATGATAATGATGAGTTTAAAGTTAAATTATTTAAACCTGCTAAGGACCCGATGATTTTTATTGTGTCCTGGTATGTAAAGAATTAAAAGAGTGTACTTTCTTGCTGCCATGACTGTACTGCTTTTGTTGTTTAAAGTCCTTCCTCCTTTTCCTTCCTGTGTCCTCCTTCTCTTTTGTAATCAGCTGATTTTATCACTGCTATTTTTGTCAGCTGCCCCAGTGCTGTAAGGAATTAAGTAAACAATATAGGGACTATCTTGGATTTTTTTTTTTTCAAAGAAAGTCAACAGTACACCATCAGGATGTATTTTTTTTTATGTTACTTCCTAGTACGACAGTGTGTGTTGATGTTCTTTGTAATGTATTACACAAGCACATATTGTGTAAAATCTGATATAGTGCATACAGTCTGCATATCACAACTGATCTTTAAAAGTAAAAGTTGCTTTAAAATGCATGAAACTTTCACAAGCTTGTCTTTAAGAAATGTTTTAAGAGACAAATAATGGGATAAAATTGTTGTAATAAAATAATATTGTGCTCTTTTTCAAGTTCCCTCCTCTTCCTGCAAAGCCCCAAGTGAATGCATCTTCCAAATCTATAAAACAGCTTGGTGAGTACATCTGAAGACTGCCTCTGCACAAAGACAAGCATTTCAAAGTTCTGATGTACAGTGTCAAATGTGATGTGAAGTGGTGTGGTTAAAATGTCAATAGTTTGCTTGCAGGTTTCCTTGCTTTAGGAGAGTGTCAGCCCTACTGTAAAGCATTAGAAACGTTCCTGCAGCAGGTTGCTGCACACAGCATACTCAGCAAAAATAAAGCTGTGGAGGTCTTTCTGACCAGCTCGGATGTAAGTGAAAACAAACAGCTTTTTGGCAGCCTTACCAAGCTTCAACTTTAGAGCTAGAATTTCATGTTACAACAGAGTATCACGTGAAACCTTGTTATGAGAGAGACTGACAGGTTAAACTTTCACCAACAAGATAGAGATCCATGTGACAGTAGTCATTTATTCGGCTCTTTATATATAAATATATATGGCCTTCCAAATGAGATTGTATACACACAAAAAAAAGTTATTTAAAAGGGTGAGAGTTTGTGTATGTAGCCTCTATTGATGAATTCACATCTGTCAGATATCACCCTGCCAGCATACAGTTCGTGTTACAAGATAAGCTTTCTTATTGTTTCTTCAAGTAGTGTTCCATGGCAGATTCTCCACCTTTGTGTTACATGTTTTACAGTTGGCTATAGACACTCACTTTATAAGACCTATTGCCACTGAAGCCTGTCAGACTGTTATATTTGGATATTTTTCCATTAATTCAGCAAAAGAAGTGGGAACAAACGATGTGTTTTTGTGACAAGTAGCCCCAACACTGGTTCAACCCTTGAATTAGGTGCTCTTTTTATGCTTGAATCATTCATACATTCCTCTGAAAACGGTCAGGTACAAGGACTGAACTGAAAATGAGTGGAAAAAGCAACCAATGCTCAAAGAAAAACTTTCAAAGACCTTCAGAAAGCCTGGAGAACTATTGCTCAGGACAACCTTAAAAATTACAAGAAAGTCTGGCTGCTTGGATGCAAAATATTGGGAAATGAGGGTTAGCACAAGACTTTTGCACAGTACTTTATATATAGAGAGAGTCAGATATACACGTAGAAAGAATGTCATATTTTGAAATATATAAAGTCAGTGTTGTGTGTGTTACATCTTGATGATGCGTATGTTTCCTATGTGTCTGATTCTGGCCAAACGTTTATTTTATTAAGCATTAGTAGTTTTCAGCTTGTACATTTTACCAGCACAGTTCAATGGACATTTATTAAAAAAATGACATTTGCTATGATATGTTATGATATTCTGTGTAATGGTAAATGATTTAAGCTTTTATTATGTCCTTACATTCAGCCTCCAGGCAGACAGAAAGTAAGGAAGAACATTTTCAACAGACTGAGTCAAGCTGTGGAAGAGATGAGAAAAGAAGGCCATAAGGTACGCATCTGGGACTCATATATAGGCAGAATGTGTTCAGAGAAAGTGGGGGGTTAATGCTGTTATCAACATGTCTGCAGGATGTGGATGAGTTCTTTCAGAATGAACGGGATCATAACCTCGTTCTTACCGGCTGTACCAAGACTGCAGCTGAGGTGAGACGGTCACTTATTGCTTCTTGGTCTGTTTATTTGTCGTCGTTGTCTCCTTTTCTTAGTTTGATTTCCGAACATTTCCCTTCTTGTCGCAGAAATTCCTAGATGTGGTGGCAACAGAGCAAAGTAAGAAAATTGTTCAAGTGTGAAAGCATAGAAGAAGAATTGATCCGTCAATGTTGTTTGAGATTTGTGTGTGTGATCAGATTCAGCAGCTGATAATTATGGGGTTATGTACACGTTTTATTAGGGCTCAATGTCAGATGAATTCATCCAGTGTGTGGTATTAGAGTGCTGGATGCTCTGTTTGCTTGCAGAAATAGCAGTGGCCTGTGGGCACTTCTCAACTGCTCTGCATCTCTTCGTGGAACCAGGCGAGGATCCTGACAAACAGGCTTTCTCTAGGTTGGAAAAAAAATCCCAGTAGTATTGGACTCACACATTATCACGTTTGTTTAAAAGAAAAACATCTGAACGATTCATATAAGTTATGATAAAGCTGCATACATGTGGACACATTTCTTTTCTTACAGGGTTTGTGTGAAATTATCAGAAGTGTTTGAATCTATAAAGGTAAGCAGCTTGTCTTTTCCAATAGAACCATAAACAACAGTGCACTCGTGCTTTGCCACATCGTGTGTTTGTGTGTGGGCAGAAAAATATGACTGGTGTTGCTGAGAACAACGTGAACACTCTTGGACTGGGCCTGGACCTCGAGTCACGTTATCAGGAGGCGGAAAGGGTGTGTTTTCTAGTTCTGCAATCATTTCATGCTCATCGTATGCTGCCTTCCTTCCTTTATTGAATCTTGCACTTCTGGTTAAATGCAACATGTTTGGAGTGAATATTGTGACTAAATTGTTCAGCGTGTAATACGATTATTATGTCCAATAAAGGAGATGCTCTTCAGGAGAACCTGCAAACTAGTGGAGTTAGAGAATGCCCGAAGGAACGCAGAGAAGGCGAAACCTGTAAAGAAGGCTGCTGTGAGTGTCTGCACATTTTCTTTAAAAGCATGGTCAGATCTGCACATTTTCTTGTAACCAGCAGGTGTCAGCAACATAACTGTTTCTAAGAGGAAATGGTATTTGTTGTGTGCTTTCTGATATAGACTAAATATATAATGATAATAACATGCGCTTCATATTCATCAGATGGAAGAAGTGAAGAAAGCAGCAGAGACTGAGTTTGAGCACATTTCTGGAGTGGCTAAGCAGGAGGTAAAGCCCACAATAAACTGCATTCCCCACTTTCACATGCCTTTGCATGGTGGATTGGTTTGCTGGATTCATGTTGCTGCCATGCATTTTCTGTATCTATTAATATCGATGTGACGTGTTTCTTTCAGATTACACGTTTCCAGGGAGCGCGTGTGGAAATGCTGCAGCAGGCTTTGGTTAGTTGGTGTGAAAACCAACTTCTTACAGCCAAAGAAAGTGCTGACCAGTTCAACCAGCATCTGGAAGTCTTTAGGGGAATGGCCAAGTGACCTCACAGGCACCCTCTCAAATTAGCATCCTCAGTAAATCTAATCATAGCACGGGACAACCCAAACCTGTCCTTCACTGTGTTGTGCTGCAGTCTGATGCTTTATTGAGTGTAAATAGGGAAATGTAAGCAACTGAGAAAGCACGGCTCTGCTGATAAATTCACACATGCACACACGCTCTCTTATTATCCCCCAGTCTCTATTAAGGCGTACTCACTCCAATAAAATCCAGGTAGAAATGATTGTTTTGAGATCTTATCGGTGGGTTTCATCATCCGATAACACTGCTGTGCGTGAACGCTTTTGTGTGAGTGTTTATGTGTTCTATATTACACCGCTGCATTTGTGCTGAGAATGTATTGTGCTGCTCTCTAGCCAGTACATCAGCTGGGGTCACACAAAATAAAGTGTGATGAATTGATTCCCAAAGTACCTGCTTGCCTCTGTGTGTGTTTCTACCTCCTGGATCATTAATCAGTTGGTTTGACTGCTTCTGCAAGGACATGGCAGCAAGGACAGCCTGTGCTGGCCTTTTTGAAATGATTGTGGCTCTTTGAAAATCTCTTTGAACATTTGGGGGTGGGGGGATTTGACACGATTAAGACCTCTTGTAAGGTTTGCCATGATACACTTAAGCTAAAGTTTTCTAATATAGCGTCAGTATCTGGTGCTGTAGGCCTGTAGGTTCATATCTCAATCCTGCTGTGTTCTTCATTGCCTCTGTTCTGGCCTGTGATCTCTTAGCTGGCAGAATTAGGACTAATGGTTTGCATTCTAAGGAATGAGTCAGACAGAAAGATGAGTGTCCTCTTAAGAAGAGCGGCTGGAAAAGAGATTTAGCCAACAAAGGAATTAAAGGATGCAATGCAATGCTAAGAGTATCCTCCCAAACAGACTGATAAAAAAATAAATAAACGAGGGGAATGATTTGGTATCGTTGTGGCTCGCAGTGAAAGACTGCCTGCACTTGGCATTAGAGGGCATGCTGTCCTCCCCTTGTGATACACTTCCCTGATGGTCTTACAACCTGAGATCATTTTATATCACTATCCTCCACCCTCACAATTACTGCCCTTCCTCAACCTCAGGCGGATGCTTACCAATAAAAAAATATTCCTAACCTGCTTGGATTGTGTTTAAGTACATCCACCATTGTGCCTTTTTGAGGTTGGTCTCTTGACAAATTAGTGAAGTGTGCTCTCATTTACAAGAGACTTAAGTGCTGATGTGCTCATGTAAAAGATTGCAACGTTAACCCTTTTTGGTTCTGCATGCAACCTTGTTATCATTTTCTACAGTTAAGGAGATTTAAAACCTAATTTTCAAAGTATTGATCTTACTTCAGATAACACAAAGGTCCAGCGTTCATCCTCCGATCAACATGGAGGTCAGTACTAATCTCCAGACAGGCCTATTTCACAGCAGCCATTTGCCACGAAATAGCAGGTAAACACAGGTGTTCAGTGTTCAGTGGGTACAGAGCATTAAATTTATGTGCTATGAAGCACCTGGGTTAACCAGATATTTCTTGTCAAAATGGCTGCTGCAAAAAGAAATCTCACCCAGCCAGTTCTTGGACATCTTACTGCTGCTAGGACTACAGGAAAAAGCAGTGGATCAATAAACTCGTACAATTATGAGTGTGCATTATTCCTAGCAATCTGTTAACATGGGTCCAATTTATTTCTCCAAGGCTCATCTTCATGTAACATGTGAGAGAAACAGTTGATCCAGTTAGTAAAATATTTGAGATTTCTCACAAGACAAATGTAAAAATTTGATCTGATGGTGGTGCAAAAAATCAGAGCACCACCAAATTCATGAATGTCTGTGGCAATCCATCACATCCATCAGATGCTTCAGCATGGACCAAAGTTGTAGGCTGATAAACGAGCATTGCTGCTAGTTTTGTAGGCCCACTTAAACATTAAAAAATGCTACAACAAGAAATTCGCTGCTCCAAAAAATTAAAGAAAGCACTTTGAAAATGCACATATACTGGTTTGTACTGGGTATTGTGTAAGGAACAAAAGGATGCCACATTGCTTGATGGAAATTAAAATGATTAATCAACAGAGGGCTGAATCCAAAGACAAAAAACCAAAGTGAAAGAAAAGATGAGGCAGGCCAGTCCATTTTACTGAAATTTCATTGCAGTGACTCAAATACTGACCGGCTCAATATCCCTGAAGTGACTTGATGCTATACTAAAAAGCTATTTTTAAATTTTTTTGAGCAGTGCATTTACATGTCAAACATGCATTTTAGTCCCATAAGCGTGTCCAGGTTAAAACCACTGAAACAAAATTAAAAAACAAAAGGTTTTAATATGAGTTTTCATTTAGAGGTATTAAAAAAATGCATGTCATTATCTCTGTCCCATGTTTATTGGAAAAGCAACATTTAGACTAGGTTTACAGTAGGTCATCAGCAGGTCACTGCAGTGCTAGTCCACATTTTACACCCTTTTTTTAATGCTGTCAAGAGGACAATAAAAAGACATTAGTTTTCGGCGCAGCGCGTTTATTGGTCATTAAATCCAGCAGTTTCATCATTAAGGTTTTGCTCCACATTTCTGTGGTTTATTGGCTTTAATGGAACACAGTAAATGGTAAATGTGAGAAGTTTATGGAGCATTTCTATTAAGTTTTAGATTTTACTTTTATCTACCCAAGAAAAATATTATGAATATGATACAAACCAGTGAGCTACATGGTGTGTAATGGGATGAATGCATTGGGCTGTGCTTACAGTAAGCAATCCGAATAGAAAAGCCTGTGTGATTTTTTTTTTCAGAATTCATCATATTGCAGCATTATACTTTGTGTTATTACTCATTATCTGTGATGCTTCCATCCCTACTGCTTGTCACTAAAACCAGATGAATTTCACATCAGGGAAGCCTCACTTTTGGTGCTTTCGTTCTGGTGGTCGCAGGTAACTTGCACATGGTGAGTGCTCTCTCTTTCTGTCTCTCTCTCTCTCTCACACACACACACACACACACACACACACACTAATGAGAGCTGTTCTCAACTGCTGAGAGCATGACCCAGATCAAGGACAGAGGGATCATGGTAACGCTGTGTATGAAGTGTGTGTGTATATGCCTGAGTGTACTTTTCCCCTCAAAACATGGACTTGGAGCTGCTTCGCGAAAGTAGCTCATTACTGGTGGATAGGCAGCACCAGACATACCAGGCTATGGCTTGACAAGCACTGGTTTGTTGTGTGCAGAGAGACAAAAGTAGCTTGTCTGAATACTCGGCTCAACCATTCCCTCGAAACTGCACTACACCAATTTGATGAGAATGACAGCCTGTTAGGTAGGGTGTAGCTTCTTTGTTAAGTTTATTCAGTGTTTCCACAGGAGGTGTTTTAGTGTTGCTTGTGTGTTCTTTGGATTGAGTTTTGTTTTGTTTTTTAAAAATTTGATAATTGGCCAATTAAATTCAAAGCAAAACCATAAAATGAATGCACAACAAATCAATTGCGTAAAAAAAACTTTGCTTAATACACCATTTGCTGGCTATAATAGATTAGAAACTCTGTTTCTTCTCGACTTGTCCCTGGATTTCCCCAGATAGCTCTTTCCCATCTTCAAAGTCATCTTTGATATCTTTGAAACGGTCTAATTCCTGGTAACTTAAAAGAACAAAATTTGATTACAGATGCTAATGTGAAAGTCTCTCCCTTTAAATCTTCCAGACAAGACTTGGCATTCCTACCAATTACACAGGGCTTGAAGTCAAAGAGAAGAAAACACACTTTGAAAGCTTTAATCCTGTCTTTTCTTGCATGGGGCTTCTGTCATACGGTCCAAGGCTTGGCTGTGGTCTATCACAAATAAATGAGAGCTCAGCTGAGTCAATCCAAGGTTGTTGGCACCTCATTAAATCTAATCACCGCTGTACACAGACTCATTAAAAGTTTGTAGGATGGAGAATGAGACAGGAGGAGAAGGAGAGAAAGAGACAAATGCCATAATGCAGATGCCCCAGCCATCTGTGGTTTATACAGCTTCATAAGGCACATCCTATTCTGAATGCGCAGCACAGCACAAGGTAAATGTAGAACCCCTCAGCCCTATAATCAACCCTGATGGCAGCACTCCACCGATGATTTGGATAGTGCATAGTATATCAATTTCCACCCCTTTGCAGTGCTAAGCATTAGACTTGCTAATTTTGTCCATTTTTTTTCTGTTCACTACTAAATGGATCCATAAATATTAATAGATTCATACTCCCCTCCTGGTTGCCTGTCATGCATTCTAGGGATTGTGGATGATGATATGATATTAGGTAATTAGGTTTGCAGAAATAATGTTAGCGGTGAAGCTATGGACAGGCTGACATGCTGAGGTGATGACATTCCTGCCATTTTAATGCGCAGCAGAGTCCTCTGAATATACTGTAACATGGAAAATATTTGCAGGAGACATGGAAAGGGGGACTGGGACTGCCCATCTTTTGAATTTACAACATCATGATTTATTCAGA
>VVHJ01052283.1:40222-61895 GCA_015107715.1 Tylochromis polylepis
GGTTTAAGTAGTGACAGAGAGGTGAGGTTCCAGTATTATAATTAATTTCAAGGGCACTAAAGTTTCTGCCTTTGTTCCATTATGTAGAAAAGCTCATTTTGTCTTTTGCTGAGTTGACCTGCGTGTTGCAAACATTACAGAGAATATATGGACTTTTTGTAGAATTTTACATGATAGGAATTTATAACTATATTAGGCTACACGTTTCACACAGATGGCACCAGGTTTTTAAAGTACTGTCAAGAGGAGCAGCGAGGAAAGGAGCAGCTGTCTCTGTGCTGCCTGCTTGCTTCAGGCTCTGAGATCTATCACCGCTTCCACCCGTACTATAGGAGTGCACCATGTTCAGCAAACTCAAATCAGGGTTAGTCAAAAATTAATGATTACTCTACACAGTATTTAAAGGTATGGTTGTAATTAAAAAAGAGAAAACAAGAGAAATGGGTGATTTTACTGTTATTTAATTGAAGAATGCAAAATGTTCACAATCAGTCAGTAAGTAAGGAAAATATTCATCTTAACAAGCATTTGTAAAATCTTGGCCTACATGTTCCTAATGTGTTCATGCGTCAGTGAGAGTGGGGAGAGAGACTGCATCCAAACAGAGATAAGCAGTTCATAAACTGTACAGACAGTACTGCACAGCAATGCAATAATATTAAGGACGATCACCACTCATTAGGCACCATTAGGGAGCTCATTAAGAACTGCAGTGCAATGCATGTACTTTCCTCGCATATATACACATGAAACTGTTTGCATACTTCAGGCCACTGAGATTCAAAGTCAAGTGAACAAGCTTTGCAGGCATCCTTTTATGCAGAGCTCTCTTAAGGTCTTGCTTGAGTCCTGTGAAAACCTTTTTTTTTTTTTTTACATGACTGCACACATTGTAGATTCAAACCATAGTTTTCTAGCTCAGGTAAAGCTAGACCAGATAAAGAATGTAGACAGAGCAGGCAGCTGTTATTAGCACTCGCTCAGCAGAACTACAGCACCCAGAGATGCATATCGTACAAGGAAAATGATCTGGTTTATTGAGAATAGAGAAAAAAATGGCACTGACAAACAGAAAGCCAATTCTAAGCCTGCTGTGCCCCACTGAGCAAGTAAGGCCAAGTTTGATAAAATATTCATCAAAACTACAATAAAATTGCTCTTTGCCTAAGCCTGAACAGAAGAGACTGCCTAATCCCACTAAATCTAGGAAGTTATATAGACCTCTAAGACTGCCAGAATAGGTTTGAAGTCTGGATTTGAAAATCCCAAGTGGGGTGCTTCTTTAACCCATAGATCATCCTCTTTAAAAAAAAAAAAAACTGACTCTTTTTACTGTAAGGCCACAAAAGGCCACCTTCCCAAAAACTGCCGTAAAAATATTATATAGTAATATTTTTTCTACTTTAAATGACTCAGTCTTTTAAAACTACTTCAACCTGAAATATCCATTCTCTTCCGCCTGAAGCCTATCCCAGCTGTCTTAGAGCGAGAGGCAGGGTACACCCTGGACACATCGCCAGTCTGTCGCAGGGCTAACACATAGAGACAGACAACCATTCACACTCACATTCATACCTATGGGCAATTTTGAGTTACCAATTAACCTAACCCCACTAACTGCATGTCTTTGGACTGTGGCAGGAAGCTGGAGTACCCGGAGAGAACCCATGGATTTTATCGAAAAACAAAAACAAAAACAAAAAACCCAAATAGATTCTCTCTTTTTTTCCTGTAATGCAAGACTTAAAAAAAAAGTTTTGGGGAAGGTGGCCACAAAATGCCACCTTCCCAAAAATTGCTGTAAAAATATTATATAGTAATATTTTTTTCTACTTTAAATGACTCAGTCTTTTAAAACTACTTCAGCCTGAAATATAAATATCAATTATTAATTATATTTAATCATATTTTTGGGATTTTAATCCTTTAAAGGCCAGTATGTTTACACAGCTCCACTGTTTTTTATTAGAAAAAAAGTTTTTTACAAAAACTCATCTTAATGAAAATAATGCCACCTTTTCACACACAGCTATAAAAGTATTATATAGTAATTTTTTTTTCCACTTTCAATGACACAATCTTTTAAAATTACTTCAGAGTGAAATATAAATATCAAATATTAATTATAGTTTTTGGATTTTAACCCTGATGTGGGGCAGAGGCTGCAAATGGACAGACTGTCCGTGCAAAACTCACACTGCCCCTTGCAATTGCTGATGAGAGGGGTTTGCAGCAGCACCCTGCAGATTTGAATTGATTAATTTTTTTGACCTGAAAACACAAAATGAGCATCTCTACACAAGCCAGCAGTTCACTGTGTCCACATAAACCACTGAGTGGTTCCCATGCAGGTTTTTCATGGCCACAATTTGCTGCAGGATTTCATAAATCAGCAGCAGTGCATAGCTGGTGGCATGGTGTGTAGGTCCCAGGATCAAACCTCTGGCTGCTGGGACGTAGCTGAGCATTGCAGTCTTTGTGGAACACCAAAATATGGGGATGACCAAAAAATGGAGACGTCCGTCCTGTCACTGGTTCAGCCATCTCCTTTGCACTCTCACCATCAGATGAGTCAGAGTTGGACTCCAGCTGGTCTGTTTCTACCTCTGAGGCCTCCTCAGAGGAGGATGAGGAGGATGAGGCGCCATCTTCAGACTCACAGTGTGCAATCATTTCCAGAGCCTCCTGTGTGCTGTAAAGTCCTACCATCTCCAAAATGACTGCTCTTACACTACTGCTCATACTTCTAACCACAACTGCAGTGCAGCTGCATAACCTACCTGAGCAAGAACTAAAATAAATCAAACAGAAAAAAGTGTGAAATTTTGCTGAATGCTTTGAATGGTAAAAAAGTAGCGCCACCTGGTGGACAAATATAAAAATTAAAAATTGAAGGCGAGCAGTCCAAAATAAAAATCTTAACATAAAGGAATGCAGTAGTAGCAGTAGTAGAAGCCGAGATAAATGTGAAGCTGAAAAATTGTATTTTCACTGATTTTCAATGGGGCATTTTGGCCTGAGGATAAAATGTGGTGGTTTTCATGCAGCTTAGCCATTTTAAGCCAATTTAAGGACCTGAGACAACAATCCTAAAATTAAAAAAAAAAAAAAAAAAGATATCTTCTGGCAAATATGAGCTATATTCATGCAGCACAGCCAAAACAACATGATAATAAAAACCGGAATGGCAAAAAAATGTCCCCAGAGCAGAGAAAGAAGAGGGCTCTAGTCTCTTTTTTCTTTGAAACAAAGAGATCAGCCCACTATGTTAAAAGGTAAAAATATACCAGTCTACTATTTCATATGTAACAATTTAACTGCATCTAGGGGAAGCCAGTGCTAGGAGGCAAAAACTGGAGAACTATAGTAAAACATATGGGTAAGTAGAATTTGTGCTGCACTATTAGGAGCAAACATGTTTTGTTTTTCATAAATGTCACGGCAAAAAAGGGACAGGGAGGGGAAAAAAATAATTTAAATGGATTATGCACACATTAGCATTTAGCAAGCTTTACAAGCCGTGCTCCTGTTTACTCTCCACCATAATACGTGTCTGCTGATGTACTTGTACAAACGACTGCTCTCTCTCTGCCATCCTCTTGGTGTGAAGCAGCCAATTAGAGGCTGATTAGGTGAAAATGAATAGCACACGTGGAAGACATGAGGGGAAATTGGAGAAGAGGTTGTTTGTAGTGGCAGCGGGAGGAGAAAGGCAAAGAAAATGGAATACAAATTAAATGAAAGAACAGCAAAAGAAATAGACACACAGTGCATGATGAAAGAAGGAAATTAATTGGACAATCTGTAAAGAATCCAGATTTTTCTTTGTGGCTGTGCCGTTATCAATCAGTCTGATAGCTGAGTGAGTTATTCTCTGAGAGTGACAATGAATGATTAGCGAGAGTGTGTCCAGTCCTCTCTGTGACAGGAAGAACCCCTCCTCCACTCATGGAGTGAAGTCACTTGTGGGAGCTATCATTACTACACCCACAAGCCCAAGATAAATGATGACAGGTGTTTACTGTCACAGTGTACTGTACTGATGTATTATTAGGAGATGAATAATTAATACTGTATTCTCAGGGAAACAAGTGGGAGCTTCTCCATGTAAAAATAATTAAGTACTAGATGACATGTTAATGCTGAGCCACTGTGGTCCAGACTAACACACATCAGCTCAGCTACTGAATGGATTAGCACATACATGCACTGGTGATAGTGATGTTTCCTACATGACTGCTATAGTTATAGTTGCTCTGCATATTTGATTTGGTAGATTTTTAAGCTGGATGCCCTTCCAAGGGATTTTTTTTTTTGGCTCCTCCTGGCGTGGAACCAGGGATCTTTCGCTGGTTGGGCAAACATGTAAACCACTACATTATGGAACCACTGTCAGCTCTCAAACGATGATCCGCAGAAATGCACACAAAGCTCTCTAATCTGCTCTGCGTGTAACCAGTGATGAATATGAATGAGCATATGAATATAGATGAGAGGAAAAAATAAATTAATATTAATGAAGGCCGTGCCTTCTCTCTCCGACTGATGGCGTGGGCACAGAGAGTGGAACCAATCAATCATCACACAGGAACCCCATGATTGGCAGGCAGTCCCATTGCTCTTTTCACTATATTACAAGACCACCTCAGGGTATGTGTGTGTGTGTGTGTGTAAGTAAACATACATGCTTGAGTCCTTGTATGATGTAAAAATCATAGAACACACCTGGCTGCACTTCTATACATGTTGTCTGAGTGATTATGAAGCAGTACTTGTGCTGGTTAATTTGAAAATAGAATATAATGAATGCATTCACCCTGACAAACTAATGACATTAGTGCAGAATGATTGTTGGACTTATAAATTACATGCAAAACAAGTACATGTATTTTTCCCAATGGTTTTATTATCATTATACTGATTAAACCAACTCCAGAGCTTAATGAGGCATGCCAGTCAAATGGCAGATGCATTACAGGGTGAGGTTAGAGTTCAAAATTCCTTATTGGTCTAGCCATTAAATTATACAATATCAGTGACGGTGGATGACATAGTTTTGATCTTTTCAGCGCCAAAGTTCCCTCAGCTTCAACTTCACTCTCAAAAGAAAAACCTTACACAGGGTGAAGCCTCTCTGTGCTTCATTAAAAGGCTAATGCGGCATCTCCTGTACCTACAGCTGTGGGATCATTTACCACCTCTTTGCCTCCCCATTTACTCCAAGCCTCCCATTCCAGGTAATTGGAATTGGTAGCCTCGAGTGGCTGCATGGATTATGCTGTTCCCCAACCATCTGTAGGGTATCGACTGTTTAGTCCTTGAACTCTTTAAGAAATAAATGAGTCTTGGTCAGAGCTAAAATGTCACAAGGAAACCCACAAATGACTGCATTAGTAAAAAGTCACAGCCAGTTCAAGGGCTCTTCATTAAATGATTGAGGGAGCTTACACATCTGCTATTAGAGGAATACAGTGTTTAAGAATGCTGACCTAAAGCACATAAGCAACATACACCAGTCAGTATTTTCTTTTACAATGTTATGCACCTAACCTATAGTTGATTTGTCTTATTCATTCCTTTTTTAAGCCTTTAGAGATTTTTAAAAATATTTTATTATATTTCACATCCACTTACCAGCGCCAATAAAGTTCAAATTACGTCTTATTTACTTTAAAGCTGGCAATTTTAGGCGTAAAATATGCTTTTGCTTTTTGAAAACAAACATTTCAGCAGAGGGCTAAACACAAAATTCAATAAAAATAATAAATAAATAAAAAAAACTTTTTATCCTCAATAAACATGAGGCAATAATTTTGAGTAAAATGCAACTTTTTATTTATTTATTTAGTCAAATGTTTTTTTTCTCTTAAAAAAATGTGTAAAACGAATGCATAACAATCAAGTACATTTCATTTTGACCAGATTCCATTAAATTTAAATTTTTACATTGAACTTATGTAACAAAATTGCATGTAAAATTTACATATAATTAAATATGTTAAAGCCAGCAGTGTGGGTAAAATTGTTTTTTTGAATTTGTGTTGTTTTCTGTTGTTTTTCTATTGATTTTTCACTATATTTCATAAAGACTGCATATAACAGATGAGCAGATCCACCACATCACGGTTTTACTGTCACCATCTTAACATTTTGAAGTCTAACATGACCATTAAGGCATGGATCTGACAGTGAAATTGAGGGATACGATGAGGGATACATTAGAGCAGGCCCACCTTTCCTCTTTTTTGACATTACAGAGGATCAGACTTGAAGACTGTTCTATCCTGTCAGACATGAAACTAGAAACATAGAGTTATCCAGAAATAATCTTTTAACACAGTCCATGACATCTCGTCTTTAAGATATTTGGGGAGAGTGCGCGAATGAAAAATTATAACCAGGAGATCATTCATGTAAATTAGATCAAACTCAGAACAAAACACTGAGAACACACAGGATTGCTAGGCTTGTTCTGTGCTCTCCAGAGAGCAAACTATAAACCTTTTTTTTTTTAAATAAATTGATGATCCAATAAATTACTTATTAGATTAACATGTGGTCTCCAACTGTAACATACTAAATAACATCAGTTTTTAAGTAATTTGCTTCATTTGAGATGAATTTGAAGGAAAAAACTGTTATTTTTTGTGGCTCTACACAAAGTAATAGGATGTTGTAGTGAATAGACGCATGATGCTCTGAACAGTTAATTAATCCTTCATTAGTTTCTAATGTGTACTAATTTAAACTACCCTGCTGCTAGCTAACATTTTTTTATATTGCTTAGACACTTGTGAAAATAGTTCTGAACTAAGTCAGTCTGTATTTCCTACATTTTAAATAATTATTTTATTTGGTTTTTGCTACAGGTTTTTATGCTGCACATCCCTGATGCCAGTCTCCCATTCCACTACATCCCAAAGGTGATATTGGAATGTGATAGTACTGAGGAGCCAAAAATATGTCTGAAAAATATCTGCCACCATTGACACAAGGACAATTGATCCATGCAGTTTATGTCAAATTCTGACCGTGCCATGTGGTGTTGAAGCAAAAATTGAGACTCAGGCAACATTTTTCTGTTGTCCAATTTTGGCAAACTGATGCAAACTGTGGCTTCAGTTTCCTGTTCTTAGCTGACACGACTGGAAACTGATGTAAAGTTCTGCTGCTGTAGCCCATCTGCTTCAAGGTTTGTTGCCTTCCTATCAGCTTGAAGCAGTCTGGCCATTCTCCTCTGACCTCTGACATCAACAGGAGGTCAGAGGAGAATAGCCAGCAGTTATTTTCACCAGAAAACTGCCACTCATTGGATATTTTCTCTTTTTTCAGAACACTACCCATACCAGCTCATCTGGTACCAACAACCATTCAAAATCAAAAATCACCTTTTTTCCTCATTCTGATGCTTGGTTTGAGTTTCAGCAGGTCATCTTGACCATGTCTACATTCCTAAATGCATCAAGTTGCTGATATGTCATTTGGTGATTAGATATTTGTGTTAACAAGCCGTTGAACAACTGTACCTAATGAGGTGGCCCACAAATGTACAGATGTATGGGCCAATGAGCCACAATAAACTAAAAGTTTGTGATGAGCAGGAGACTGAGAGATTTGCTGAAAACAGCTTACAATCGTGTTTTCTCCATAAAAAGGAAAGTAAGTGTTATTTCTCTAAATAATGATGCACTGGATAAATTCCCCTTTATGTTGTCTTCTTCTCTAATCCGCCACAATAAGCAACGAACAGTGAAGCTCGCTAAACTCCCAGTTATGGTCAGATAGCCGGATTGTCAACTTTATGCTACTGGTGTCAGGCTTTCTTTTCCCACAGTCTCTGTTGCTGTCATGAGAAGGACGTATCAACAGTGGCAGGAATCCTGTGACAAGTGCGATGTTGGAAACTGTGACATGTACTGTATTCATGCCGTCAGTGCAGTGGGACAAGCCTAGACAGGGCTGTCTTTCCTGTGCCATGACATTTTATGTCAGCACCGTGTGTGACATTACCCTAGGGGCACCATTTCTATGAAAGCGCTACTGAAACCACTACTCTAAAACCTATAGAGAATCTTGCTACAGAAAGAGATAGTCCACAAATTATGAGTGAATAGCTAATTAGAAGCCATTGTGCACATAATAGGCGAATAACTTGTGGCTATCCAAAATAAAATGTTACATGATCATCTCTGGGGGAACATAATCGGCTTATATGGTTGAATCTTCTTTTGTACAAACCCCCTGTGAAGGCTTTTAGCCTGCCAGAGGTGGTGTTGCCCGGGGTTAAACATTTGTATTGCTTTTCTGCTTTACAATACACACAGAAAATACAAAATGCCCACAATTAGCGTGAGATAGATGGCTCTATCACGGGGTGTATATTAAACAGGAGGAGCGCACAGACTGTCGTAAATGAGATCATGGATTACATTTTTTTTTAATTGGTAAATGGGCTTTGAATTTAAACTTTAATGTAAGCTGATAGAGAAGGACAGATACTTTAAAAGCGAGAAACTGCATCCTCAGGCCCCATAAATCAGAGTTTTTTCCTCTGTCTGCACTGTAGAGCCAATTAGTCAGATGGATGTGCAGTGTTATCTTCACTCTGGCTCATCTCCACCACGCAGTCACACAGCTCCTGTAAACTACTGTGGCTGAATAGGCCCAGATAAGATCAGTAATAAAGAGCCACCATGCTGATATTTTTGCCATCGCAGCAACTAAAGAAGAAAAAAAGCAAAGGTTACCATCGCACGCGCTCATCTAATCATATCACTTAGCATTGGAATGTTACTGAATATGTAATAAAATGCTTTTGTAACCTCTACACTTTCATTTCACTCTGCGTCTCACATTGAAAGTACAAGTTGGTTTTTTTTACCTCATAATATGACTGAAGCGTTGAGCTAATAAAGTGTTTCACATTCACATATCTTGTTGTTTCAGTCTCTTTATTGCAAGGACCACAGTGAGAAGATTTCAGAAGTGACAGCTTAAAGAGGTACTCGAAAACTAAACAAGTTCATAAAGCTGCGGGAACAATGGGAGAAATGTAATTGAAATAACATGATTCAAATTATACTGGATATGTCCCCCTTCTCAGCTTGCCCAGAAGAAGAAGAGTTTAAAGTATCTGAAATTGAAATTTGTCCTTATGAATCTGCCCTATAACTGTACAGAGACAGGAAGAAATCATGCTGTGTCATTTGGTGACTCAGCCCTCATCCCAATGGAATTTTGATTATTTCCACAGTCTCACTTTGTTCTTTTCTTAATAAGCAGTTTCCTTAGCACAAAAACACCTTGAAATGGCTTCTTTTAAAATAGAAAAGAAGGAAAAAGGCAGAGCAAACTCATGGTGGATATAGATAAAGTGGCAAGTGGTCACATACTGTGTTGATCAGTCTTGAAGGTCACTGATTTGCAGTTGCTATCTTTATTCCCTTGATGATTTGGTTTGTTTATGGTCACGAAAACATCCTGCAAGGAGTTCAGTGGCACACTTTTGTACATGGATGGCTCGGTCTGACACCATTAGTCTGCTTTCCATGACTTTGTCTGCATTTCAAGCCTCCTCCACCCCTACAGGGCTCCATGTGGATGGGACAGATGTTCCCTTGTAGATGTGACATCTCATCAAAGCCTGGGAAACCATGTGAAGGCTCGCCTAGGTTGGGCTCACCCTGGTATTCACCCATATCCATTGCCTTCAGTCAGAGGGGTTGGCCACTCACCCCTGGGACTGTGGGTGGGTGTTGATGTGCCAACCCTCTTCCATATCCCATTGATGTCCTCAAGAGTCCAGGTTAGAGGTCAGCCCTTAAGGTGACAGGGTCAAACTTCATCTCATGAATATGGAAGAACACAGGACTTAGGGGACCATCTGGTAAGCTCTATGGAAACTAAACAAATGAGCCTGCTGAGAGGGTGCCGCATTAGTGTAATTACTGTGGACTTCGCAGGCCTAAAAAGCAGTGTCAGTACTTGTTGACTTCCACTTTATCCCCTAGCATCTGCAGGTGGATTAGACTAAACTGAAACAGGAAAAACACCCAAAGCTCTCCCTGCCAGTTTAGCATTACTTTAAAAAATGTAAGCTACCATTCCACTTAGAGTTATAAACTATTCAGTTTCCTCTATAATTATTGCACTGTCAGATGCTAAACTGTGTTTTGGTTTATTTGTTTTAAACATTTGCTGTGCAGGTTTGTCAGTTTTGATTTTGTTCAGGCATCTGGATGGTAGTTACATTGCCTTACTTATGATCTCTTCTCTCCAGGCCTGTCTTTGTGGCCTTAGGCACAGACTTGACTTAGCTTAAGTCCAGTTAGGGATTTTTGCCTTACTTACTTTATTTGCCATGTCATGTTTCCTGTAACTTTTCTCTGCTTTAAACACTAGCTATCTAAATAAGGTGAATAAAAGAAAGAAAAAAAGGGGCAAAAAATAAGTCTTTAAAACAATTTTCAATAGATATCCTTATTGATACAACATCATCAGAGTGTAATGATGTCCATCCCTCAGAATTCTATATAATTAAAAGTTGGATGTCTGACACAAAATTATACTTCAATATTACATTTTTCCTGCAAAAAAAAAAAAGACTTTTCTACAGGCTATAAATGTCTGAGTAATGGAATACAGCTCCCTGTCTAGTGACCTTGATAAAAATCTCATCCTGTTTCTCACACTGTGTGTGGGTCTTTGTGGGCCTTTCACTGGAGGCGAATCATGGGTCAACCTCTTGCTGTCATTCTGCTCGCCTTTCTGTCTCTTTCCTTCACTTATAGCCCCCAAGAGTGAAAAAACAAAACAAAACACAATGCTGCTCTGTGTCTTATTGTCTGTCTGCACATATGCTTGTCTCAAGAGTATTTTTTCATGTTTGAGTGTAGCCAACAGTGGTCCTATTCTTTGTTTTGCTCACTGATACAGGTGACCTGGAGTCAATGAAAGCAGAAGCACAGGCCTAAAGATTTCAGGGGGAGTGTCTGGATGCCTTTTACATCAATGAACACTGTCTGAATGCGTGTTTGTGTAAAGGAACTAAAAGTTACACTAGAGCCCAGGTGGCATCAGAATAGCTGTGTTTACATGTATCATTTTTTGTGCTTGGTTTGATGGGGTTGGGCTCAGTGAGAGTCTTTCTTTAATTCTTTATTGTCTAGTGCTTATTACTACTCCTCAGAGTTCAGTCTCTCAAATAACATGTTCTCTAACAGTATACTTGTCATCCAAAGGCATATTGGGGTCTGATGGATAATCAAAGGAAAGATGAAGAGAATAAAAAATGAGACGCAGCTAAAGGCTTAAAAATAACTACTAGCTAGGAAACAGGCCAGTCAGAAACACCAACCGAACAAACACACTAAACCTTTTTATTTTTGTAGCTTGGGTTCAGTTTCAGTCATTGTTGTTGAGTTGTTTTAGTACTTGATACCAGAACATAAAGACCATCATTTGAAAGTTGGAGCACACTCTGTATTTCATACTCTGTTTAAAATGTGTTGGCTGATAATTGTCTGACTTTGTATATCAGGATGGGCTATGATTAGTGTATTCTTAGTGAGTTTTTGAAGGTTTATCTACAGCCTTAGCATACTTTGAAAACTCAGTGGTCAAGCAGATTGGTTAGTTCCAAATCTTTGGCATTTGTAGTCTGGATATCTTTCATCAGACAAACATGGACAAATTTCAGCCTTGTATAACAGACCTTTTTTTCATGGGTGCAGACTCTCTTTCCACCTTCCTCATTGTGTATTTTGGGAGTTGATCATTAAAAAACACAGCTGAAATCACCTTTTTCCAGAATTCCTATACTAGACATCCAATAATATCATTCATAGGTGATTTATTTTGGTCTTGATAATCATCAAAGGAAATCTGATATCATGAAAGCCTTGACTAAACACATACGTTTACCCTGCAAAATGAAAGCCCTAGGATGAAGTCAAGTTTCAGGCCTGAATTAATACTTCAATCAATCAGAACAATGTGCAATATTACCTAGAGTGCCAAAGAAAAACATGTAGTTCTAGTAAAAGCAAGCTGCAGTTTGAATAGTTCTGAAGAGCTTTTCTGAATAGCTAAGAATTTAGCATGTTATTAGGCATTGTTTTATAAGGGAAATTTGCATATAAAAGTACTGTCAGTCATTCATTTGTTAGTTGACTGGAAAATCTATTATTTTCACACCTAAAACATGCCTGTACAGATGCCAGTAGTTATTCATAAGATACTGATTGGTGGGATGTTGCAAATCTTGCGAGACTCTAGCTAGTACTCGTGATTTTTGTTCAGAATTAATATTTATTCCTAAACATCAAGGCAATGAAGAGACCTCATGACTTTTGGCCATTTAGAAGAATTGATTTGGATGAGGTGCTTTCATGCTAAAGAAACTACAATGCAGTATACAGGACTATGACTGGTTACATGATCTTCCCTTTCTTGACTGTTGTATAAATTGTATAATGTTGTGTATAAATTACATTGCTTGATAGGTGAATGCTGAGACAAGTTTTAACTCTTCTAATTTGAGTGACTGAACTGTTCCTCTCCACTATGTTTGTGACTTTGATGCATTTCTAAAACTGTTGTTTTACACATTACATGTTGCACTCTGTGGTTAATTTGTACAAGCAGGCCATACAGGAAGTCTACTTCAGTTTTGATGAGGTGACATCTAGTATTTTATTTGCCTTTTATTGGAAAGTAAAATAAAGCAGCAAGTATCTGCATGTACAGTATGTAAGTAACCAAGGTTGCTAGCATTAGCTGAGAACCCCCTGGTTTGAGACAATATTGCCATAAAAAAACCCAAAAAAACATGGCATCGTGCAAAGATTGAGGCTTCAGAGTGGAAATTAAATAAATGGGTGTCATCATAGTGTCTATGTGCATACAGTTTATGGCCTGAGTCAACCTTTCAGAGTAAAGCATAATATTCCTTGATGAAAAGAAACACTGCTGATTTCCTCAGTCATTTTTTTATTCCAAATTGACATCAGTACAATCGATCACAAAAGCTTATCACTGAGAGTAACTAAGTCTTATTTCATCTAAATTTACTGCAATAAATCCTGTTTTTCATCTGAAAATCACCCCCACTTTCCTGACTATGGATGAACCATTACTTAACTAATTTGGGAATAAACAGAGCTAAAAGGGTCCTGAATTAATAATTTTTGCAGTGGTGTGAGTTTATTGACTTGTAGCTGGAATTCTACTATTTTAAATTATGTGTGGTTGTGTTAGATACAGAAATACATAAGTACCCAGAATGACTATAGTGTAAATATATTTTACACAGATTTATCTTAAGAAAGCGGGACTGCAAGTGTTATGCACAGAGAGGGTAAGCCTGACGCTTGCCTGTCAGGCTGAATTTCACTAAAGACTCAGGGCATGAATAAATCACCACATTTTGACCCATTTAAATACCAAATGGAACCATACTCTTCACTGGGGAAATACATGGTTGAACACACTACCTTATTTCCATGATGGGAGGTGGATGCCACTGGTAGACAGTGGAACTGTGGGAGTCATGCAGTGATCTTAAGAGGGCTTCCGGCATGACTATATTGCCTTTGGCTCTGGGTCAAATGAAAAATATATCCCCAGCTATAGCCTGAGGTGGGTGAGAGCACTGTAATGTAATCACACTGTAAACACAACATTTCTCAGTTGCAGGGGCTGAAGAAAAATTTACCAATGTGTTTTTCTTCTTATTAAGCTTTTCTACTCTGCCCACTGTAACTCTTAGTCATCCATCTGTAACTGGTCATGGAGTTGCTCAGCAGCAGTCATTGCTGCGAGTTAATGGAATCTTCTGCTCGTTGAGGTCCCCAATGTTCAAATGATTCCTTTAATGTCAGCCAAAAAGGAGAATATTAAATAATAATTTATAAAAAACAGATTAATTTTTTAGATAACAAGTCTTACATCCACCATTTTTCCAACTTCTTTTGTCTCCAAGACTTTAAAAGCTAACCTTCGTGTATGACTTGATAATGAAATGGCAACATTTTAGCCGTGGTTGGTGTACAGATATACTTTCACTGAGATGATTTCAATCTAGTACTGATACTTCCACTGTCTGTACAACAGTCCCAGAGTGTATGTCATTTTTTGTCTGAAGGAGCCTGTTAATATTTAAATTTCATGTTTGTCTGGATTTAACAAGTGCAGCGGGAGACAGGATGATGTGCATAAGGGGTGTGCCAAAGAGGACGGAGGATCAGATAAAAGGGCATCACAGCTCTGAATACTTGATCATTATGTGTGCTTCTGTCTGTCTGGAGAAAGACCGACTGTCACAGGATCAAAACTGGAAAGCTATTTAGTGACTGTTATACAAAGTGCCCCAAACAAGTATAGTGGCTCCTGCTGAAGGAGTATTTTACCCTGTAAATGAAGATTAAATGGTATCACCCATAAGCTGATATGAGACTATCTCACAATAATGTTTGTGTCAGAATTTGCAGAAAATAACACGAACTGCAGGATTCATTAAAAAAAAAAGAAAAAAAGAGCGAACTAGAACCAAGAACTGGAACGGACACACTTACAAATGCATAATTTAGGGGTTAGAATAAGGCACATTCTTTATGTGTGTCCATTTGTAGATTAAAAAGAGGGACATTTTAAACCTGTATTTCTTAAAAAGTAATGTGTTATACAGATATACAGAGATATATCTGTAAAGATATACAGAGGAGCAATATTTAGGATATCTTTGGATGTTTATACAACTTCAGCTTTACAAACCACTAAGCAAGTTAACAAGAACAGAGAGCTATAGGCTCAGAGACATCCCTGATGGAGAGAAAGGACCAAAAAAGCAAAAAACTGAAATATTTCCACTGAGCAATGGGACAACATACCATATTTTACAACATGCCCCTCTTTCTCTTATGGCTTCTTAATAATTTACAGAGGAAAATCTGCACTCTGTGCTATACCATGCCTGAGAGTGTTTTTGCAAAGAATTGCTTCAGTAATATGTGAAAGTTTGCCACTTAGAAGTCAGCTACTAAAAAACTGAATGACAAAGTTAGAGGTAGGGCCCCACTGTTTACATGAAGTAGTATTATTCAAATGTAATGAGGCTGGGTAGCTGAAATCCTGCTTCACAGTGTTGATTTAATCAAATGAAGCTCTTAAAAGAAATCCCAAATCTGTTCCAATTACTGCACTGAATCCTGCAGCTACAATTAGTCCCAGAGCTGATGCTGTGCTGCGGGCTGTTCTTGGATAACCTGCAGATGGTGATTCGTGCATGCTCTATCAACATTGCCTCAGAGGACACTGGACCTGGTGTGTATTTACATTTTGTGTGGGTTGTATTTTTACACTAAACTATAACTATGGGCATAATTTGTTTTTGAGTCATCTGTGTGTATAGCACGCACAACAGTGGCAGCTAAGGACAGTCTGATATTGCTTTATAGCTCGACTAGTGCCCAAGCTCGAATTTCCTTACTGCAGCATGCTGTCTATGCGTAATTTGGTCATTCTGTTAAAGACTCTTTAAGGTACATTCTCTGAAGTTTTCCTGTCCTTGACACCCTCCACCCACTCACTACTCCTCTGAAGCACTGGCTCTTTCGTTCTAGAATCAGCATGATTTATAAGGGCTAATAGCCACCCACTCTCTTCACGCTCTTTAACTCTCAATCTATTGATATCAGTCAGCCAGGAAATGGAACTAAATTATCCCATTCACTGAGAGACTTTAACAGTCCAAAGGATTTACCCTCTAACTGAGAATTTTGCACATTATAAAAAAATTTTCACAGACCACACAAACTGACATCTGCATTATGAACATGGCGATTAATTATGCATACTGTTTCACCATGCTATGGAAATAATTAATTGTGATACGCACATTCTTTTCTTCTTTTCACAGTGCTAATGACTAGTAATATAAACCAGCATGAAAAGGCAATCAGGGCTCTCAAGACAAGATGAGGAATTATAATAAATAAAGAAAAAGAGATATTCCATGAGGAGGCAGACTGGTGAAAGAGGCCACCCACCTTCTACCCCTCACTTACCCAATAACACAAACTGGTGAATCACTTCATCGCCCCTCCCCAGCACACACCAGTCCTACCATATAGAGAAAATTGAGTGAGGAATATATATATTTAAATCCATCACTCCCTTGACTTCTCCTAATGCAAATCCTCTTCTGGACCTAATCAATTCACTACATTTTTATTCACCTTCCTTCTTCCTAAGTGGGCCAACTTGACCTTTCCCTTAATCCAAATCCTTGTTGCTTTCTGGACACTTTTTTTTCCTTGCAAAAATGCACTGGGATGCTTCAGGGATGAAGTGCTTTGTCGTGTATCTCTGAGAACATCTGATCCTCTTGACAGCAAAAGAGCAATGTTTCTTTGTAAGATATTTTTCAGCTCAAGCACGGAGAGCAGCTGAACAAAAAGGTGGAGTGTTTTGAACGAGAAAAGGTGCCGGGTAAAGTGCTTTCATAAAAACAGCTGCTTCAGCTGCCTCTATTGAAAATATCTGCAAAAACGTACTCCAAACAGAAACCTAGTGGGCACAAGGGCTAATGTTTTCTTTTGGATTATTTCCTTTTCTGCATATCTGCTGCCCATAGACGCACACATTAGCAGTACTTCTATCTCTGCCACAAGCATCAGTAAAAAAAAAAAGAAAAAAGACACATTCTGACTTCAAGCTCAGATGGAGCATGAAGCAAACAAAGAACAGTTGTCTTTGTTCAGCTGGCACAGGAGAGGGAGGGGGTACAAGGAGGGATAAGGATGGAGGATGGGGAGAGACAGATTTTTCTTTTTCTCAGTATGAACGTAAAAAGAGCTGAGAAGCAAAATTTCCAGCTCTAATAATACATGTACACACAATGCAGAATCCTGAGTAGCATGCTTTTAAACAGCGCTGTGCTTACTCAGGTGGATCTATGCTTACACAAAAGCGTATAATATAAAGCATTATACCAATGACTGCTTAAGCACACAGTGAATTTCTATTCTGAGGGAAACGTTAAGCTTAAAGCAGTGCTATCAAAGCTTTTTAAGGGCAGTAGCGCTAGAAGCCCTGTGAGGCTGGGCTGCACCCTGCTAGAGAGCTTTGAACAAAATGCTGATTGTAGCATGCTAATTTGCTCATAATAATAATAATACTATCATGCTGATATATTGTAGGTTAAAAGCTTGTTTACCATGCAGTTCACCAACCACTTTAGCATGTTAGCATGAAAATATATGCAAATTGACTCCAAGCACAAACCGAAGCTTGGGTGAATCACATTGCTTTTGCAGGTATGTATTCATAAGGCAAAGTATGCATACATTTAATTTTTTTCCTTGATAAAGACGCTCTTTTTATAGTTGATTGATTTCTGGAGAACCATCTTGCAGCTACTATCAAACAGATGATGTGATATTTCATAACATGAGTGAATCGCTGGTAGAGGGATGATCAAAGCCAGAATACATCATATTTCATGCTGGTCTGTCCAGTAAGTCTTGCGATATCTGAGTCAAAGATCAGCAGTGTTATCACTCAAATGCACAGTTATGTCTCTAGGATAAAAACTGAGCCAAAAAAATAATCCACCTCATAAAAAAGTAAAATGATTCCATTAGTAACCGATGAAATAAAAAAAATAACGTCTTTGGACACAAACCACAGTATTCTGGTTTCCCTGATCTCAACATACTCAAAATAACCCCTTGATGATGACACATAAGACATATTTAACTCTGTCTTACTGTCTTGCTTTGAAATGGATTAAATAGAA
Source organism: Tylochromis polylepis (assembly GCA_015107715.1). Lineage (NCBI taxonomy): Eukaryota > Metazoa > Chordata > Actinopteri > Cichliformes > Cichlidae > Tylochromis > Tylochromis polylepis. The sequence continues at coordinate 58,020 of VVHJ01052283.1, forward strand.
AAGAGTTTCATTAATTCCAGAATATTTGAACTTGATAGCATTTTTCTTTCGTGTGTCCCCAGCCGTGTCTGTGAAATGTGAAGTTTTATTAAAAAAAACAAACTTCATTCTTCGACTTTTCCTGCTTTGAAAGACATCAGCAATGTAAAAACCTGCTCATGCCACGTGTGTTTGAATTTTAACGAGCTGTTATTGTTGCAGGAATGAACAGAAAGGAACCAAATTGCTTTTAATATTCTTGTTTTTCTGAGAGAGGACATGAGAAAGATGGATAAATACAACTGATTAACAAGACGCTATTATTCTGCTATACTATTCCACCACAGTATGCCCAAGGGCAATTGGTATTATTAATTTATTTTTGCAAAAAGAAAAGCAAAAAGTAAAAGAGTACACACAGCTATTTTATATACACATCACACACACACACACACACTGAAGCACACGCAAATGCTTCAAAAACTATTTTAATTTTCGATTGGGCTAAAACAAATCAAGCAAGGCCTGCGTTTGACAAACTCAAATGAAAGTCAGTTCCCAAGAGCCTCTCCTAAATTGCTTTGCTAAGGAGTAATTAGAAAGGGATCTGTTGATTTTGCTTTTAAGTGGCTCTGATTGGTTGCAGAGTCGAAGGCCCTAATGTGGACACTAATGCAAAGTGACATGTGTAACAGAAGTCAGGACCTCATCACCTCTGTGGGTATTAAGACCAATTCCAGTGAGACATTTCGCACAAATTCACCTTGAGTCTCAGCACCAGAGCTGGAAATACAAAGTCAATGCCAGCAATAGTGGCATCGCTCTGCCCTGCATTTCTAAACAGCATGTTTAACAGTATGGTTAAAGATGATCAGTAATTAACTCTCCTAGGATTAATAATGCAGTCACACTCTCTCACATGACTATCACTCGCATTTTTTGTTAAATAGTTTGGTTTTGTAGGCATAGTCTACCTTTATCTGCAGGTGCATAAGAATGTACTTTTCTATGTTTTTTTTAAGTGGACTGTAAGTCACTTGAGAATTTCAAAGAGTGTAATAAAATGCTTTTATTCACTCATTACAGCCTCTACATACAGATACAAAAACAATATTCTTGTCATATCTGACATTTAGCTTACCTAAAAGCCAGTCTGGCTCCATCCTGTCAGCACCTTTAAAGTTCACTAATTAGCATGATTCATCTGCTTTTTGGGAATCCACTTAAAAAACTATGTGATATGGACAAATTGTCATAATTTGTGGACAAAGAGATGTAGGGGTGTTTGGTTTGGTTTGCCTTTTTTTTTTTTGGCTTGGATTGATTTTGCTATTTTTGGAAAGATAGTTGAGCTAGGTTAAGTTAAGACTCTGGGCTGTAGCTGTAGTTGTGGGAGTGATACTGTTGATTTCTGTCAACAAGAAAGTGTATTTCCCCCATATAGCCCCAAAACAATGATGGTATTATAGCCTATGGTTTGATATGATATAACAAAGCCAGCTGAAAGCTACAGAAAACACACCACCTGTACACTGTTGGAATAAAATGTGAAGACGCTGCAATAAATGCAGTGAAGCTTAAAATGTTCAATTTACGTTGATACTGAACGGAGCTGATTCAGCTGAGGGGAGATTTTCGGAGGCTCGTTCTGCCATTTTTTGTTGAATTGCAACCTGCAGTATTGTAAGATGTTTCTGTTTCTCTGTCCATCACAAGTCTAGATTATTATAAAGTCAGAAAATGACAAAACTCACAACTAGGCTAAGGCCCAAGCACTATTCGAGGAAGTGAATAATAATAACAATTTAAACTACAAAATTTGCACCAAAATCTAACTTCATAGTTACTTAGTCACTTACATCTTACCATTATATTAGGATGGATCCCATTTTGCTTTTAGAACTGCCTTAAATCTTCTTGGCAAAGACTCAGTCAGGTTTTGGAAACATTCCTCAGAGATTTTGGATTGTCAGATCAAATTTCTGGTCTCATCCATGATGAGAATCTCTCATTCCGCCACATCCCAATCGTGCTCTATTGGAATGAAATCTAGTGACTGTGGAGGTCAGTTGAGTGCAGTGAACTCATTTCCATTTTCAAGAAACCAGTTTGAGGTGAACTAAGCTTTATCACATGGTGCATTATTCTGCTGGAAGCAGCCATCAGAAGATTACACACTGTGGTCATGAAGGGATGACTATGGTCAGCAACAACACTGAGGTAGGCTATGGTGTTTGTGATGCTCATATGGTGCTAAGGAGCCCAAAGTGTGCCAAGAAAAAAGCTGCTACACCATTTCACCACCAGCAGCTTAAAACCTTTCATGTAAGGCATAATGAATTCATCCTTTCATGATATTTAACCTAAAGTTTAGCAGCAGAAATTGAGACTCATCGAACCAGACAATGTTTTTCCAATTTTCTATTTCCAGTTCTGGTGAGACCATGTGAATTGTAGCCTCAATAAATCACCTTTCTTCCCCAGTTTGAATCTCAGCAGGTTGTCTTGACCATGTCTGCATGCTTCAATGCACTGGCTCACTTCCAAGTGATTGGCTAATAAGGTATTCGTAGTAAAGAGCAGCTAACCAGATGTACCTAATAAAGAGGCTAGTGAGTGTATATGTACTCACAAGTTCACACGTGTAAGTGTCCATTTATGAGTGTTGGTGGAATGGCATCTGCAGTTCCTTAGAAGTGTTTTCTCCAGTCTGGCAGAAGGTGGTGATGCTACCAAGAATGGTGTAATTATGGCATAACGTCACATCAAGGCTGTAAATGTGTTAAATGTTCAGAGGCAAGCAGCATCTGCTCCAGTTCCATCTGAAAACAGCATGAGACTGTTAATAATAACATCAATAAAAATCAGGTTTTTAAAAAATCTCTTCAAATAAAACTCCTTTGGGATCTTGTGCTCTCATAAATATTATTTTATGTGTTCCAAATAAACCGTGGGTGAACTCAAGCAAATGCTTCTGGATAAAAAAAAGAGGCATTATCATGTCTGTGTGTGTCTCCATCTACTTCTCAGCATGCATTTTATTTCAGCATTCATCTGATCATTTCTGCCTTTTATATTGCACCCATCTATGACCCCAAACAAGCACTGACGAGAAAAATGACATCTTATTTTCTCTTCAGCAGAGTGCAGTGCAGCAAAATCATGAGAAGACCTGCGAAAGGTAAAACAGGACGCACATGTTTCTTTGTGACTGTTTTTCCCAGATGGTGGTGTGGCGGGAGCTGTGTGATCAGAAATCTAATAAACTGGTGGATATGCTGCATCGCCATTCCTGGGAGGGAGTTGTTGCCAGAGCAACCACACCACAAGCACTGCAGGTTAATGGTGGGAAATTATGATTTGCCGGTTGCAACTTGCACAAACACTGACTGCTGAATCAACTTTGAGCTCTCAGTGGGGGGAGCACAATGCGAGCAGTAGCGAGTTTTATACATCACAAAGGACGTAGAAATAGTTCCAGATGAATTCTGCAAATTGGCAAATATAGGGAAAAAACCCATTATACATTTATACCTAGACACCCTGCAACTATATGCAATAATTCAAAATGTAAATCTAGACTAGAACATCATCTGAGATTCAGAGGATGCAGCTGTTTCCTTATCAGCCTGCTAGCTTTTCTCTTTTTCTGCTCTCTTTCCAGCACATCCAAAATAAATTATACAAAATTAGTCATTATTGCTGACATATTCTATTTGATTTTAGACTAAAATATGACCTATAATTTAATTAATTCATTTATTTTATGTTTACTTCTGCAGGAAAACTGACTGTTAGCCTACAGAAGCGAAAGAAGATAAGGTTAATTTCTTAGTTAATGCTGCCTAATTCTTAAGCTCTGGGTAGTAAAAAAAAAAAAAAAAAATCTCCAAATGC
>VVHJ01052284.1:0-22160 GCA_015107715.1 Tylochromis polylepis
CCTTGTTTTTCCCCCCCCCCCCCCCATTTTGTCTCTCATAGTTGAGGTATACCTATGATGAAAATTACAGGCCTCTCTCATCTTTTCAAGTGGGAGAACTTGCACAATTGGGGGCTGACAAAGTACTTTTTTGCCCCCACTGTAAAACAGGGACTTTAAAACTAGTTTAACCATGAGAACAAAAAGTTTGATCTGTGATGTTGCTAAACAGTGATAAACACATAAATACATTAACCTCAGTGTGTAACAGAAGTTTATATTTAACAAATTATTTAGACAGATTCACAACCCAATCAGTTTTTGCATAGGTGAAAAATACACAACACTAAGAACCATGTTATTACTGCAGGCTAACTTTTAATTATTAAGGAACTTTTTATATTTAATATTATTTTTTGAGACTTCTTGTTTAATGCATAGCTTTGCGTTACTGAAGTCACAACGTTTGAATGAAATTTTTACATCTTCACAGGATTCTGTTAAAAGGGTTAACACTGTTTGTGAGAGAGAGAAACAATGGGCGTGCAAGTCAGAAATGATGTGTTCAGTCACTTGCTTATCATCGTAATTCACTTAGAGTGCACCTGTAGAGTTTCCATTATCCAGGGAAGTGACAGGAGTCTTCCTGCTTTCCCGCCACAAAGCTTAGGGAGACAGAGTGGTCTTTGTTGTCTGCCTGCACTGGGCTCTCACTGTTTATCATCCTACACTGTAATATGTGAAACAACTTGATACTACATAAACATAAACTTACTATTATATCTTATTTGCAAATTATTATCCCTAAATAAACTAAAAAGAATAATGCTTACACTTTATTCATGCTACAGATATACTAAACCAGCTGATATAAGGTCACCCTTCTGATTCTTGTACAACCCCAGTTCTGAAAAAGCTAGGATGCTGTGTAAAATGTAAATAAAAACAGAATGCAGTGATGTGCAAACCTTATAAACCCATATTTTCTTAAAAATAGATCATAGAAAACATGTCACATGTTTAAACTGAGACATTTTATTTTTTCATGAAAAATTTTAGCTCATTTTGAAAACAGGCAGGATTCTGTCATGGAAATCACTGGATGGGCTCAGAAACACTTCCAGTCATAATTGTGAACACAGTTCACCGTGATATCCACAAATGCAAGATGATGATGCTCTGTTAAACAAAAAAGAAGCCATATGTGAACACGATCCAGAAACACTGCCCGCTTAGTCTCCAGGCTAAAGACCAGAGGGACCATCCAACTCGTTATCAGCGCAGTTCAGCAGTTCAAAAAGCTGCATCTCTGTTGGTATGAGGGTGTGTTAGTGCCTATGGTGCTTGCAACGCACCATCAATGCTTAAAGGTATACAGAGATTTTAGACCCGCATGCATCCACTCCAACAGCATGGCTTCATAGTAGAAGAGCTCTTTCACCAACTGGAAACATTTGGAGTATCATGATATGAAAAAAATGAAACAAAGAAGACCTGGGACTGTTGTGCAGCTAGACTCCTATATTAGACAATATTGGGACAACGTTCCTCTCCCAAAAGTGTAGCAGCTGGTCTCCTCAGTTGCCGGATGTTTACAGACTGCTGTTTAAAGAAGATAGGATGCTACAGAGTGATAAACATGGTCCTGTCCCAACTTTATTGGGACATGTTGCTGCCATCAAATTCAAAGTGACCTTAAATTGTACATATTCTCAGTTTAAATATTTGAGGTGCTTTTTGTGATTTATTGTGAATAAATATGGGTTTCTGACATTTCATTCTGTTTTTATTTGCATTTTACACAGTGTATTTTTTTTTTAAATTGGAGCTGTAATATAAAATTCTATATACTTACCACAGTGATTTAAATAGGTAGAGCAATAAATAATTTCTAATGTTTTTTTCCCCCCCTTTTTTCCTGAATAGAAAGGCAGCTTTATTGGGGGAGACACGTCAGACTCAATTACCTGCTGTTTTTGCTCACAGCAGGAAGTGCTGATGTTTCTGTGGGGGGTGGGGCATATGAAAGTAAAGCAGAGGCCATGCTCTTTGAAAGCCTGTTTTCACACATGCCCTAAACTTGCAGCCCTTCCCCCCACCCCTCTGAAGGAGGTCCATTTGAAAGCGCACGTCCAACACAGTCGACATTAAGCAGTTTACCTGCTGTCTGTGTGTGTCCGGTTGTGTCGATTTGGGTCAATGTGAAAATAACAAAAGGAAGTTGACGGGTGAGTTCACAACGAGGGGGCGTCATGTGTCTGGGCTCCTGCGTGTTCCCAGGTAACCCCTTTGCCTTGACTTAATAGAATATTTCCGGTACTGCGAATGGAAGTAATGCATTGTGAGAATAGGGCAACATCACATCAGGCGATGTCCTGATCCAAACGCACCGACACTGTCCGTCACACGACAGTTTTCTAGAGGTTGAATGAAATATGTGAACACTGTGTTGAGGGCAGTTGTACCTTTGATGGCATTAGAAAGGTCCAGACTTACGCAGACTACTAGTCAGCATTTTTGAACACCTATTTTTCCAGGTAATAACTGAAATGTACATAGTGTCATGTCTCAGTATCATCTAAAATAAACGTAGAAAGTACATCTTTTTAAAAAAAAAAAGCATAAATCTCAAAGACAGACAGTATATTTAATCTAAGCTTAAACTTTAAAATCATTCAGCAGCTGAATACACACTGTTGTTTGGAAAGTTTTCCCCTACTTTTTCAGTTCCAACAAATCTTTTACACGTGTAAGATGCTTTGCAGTGCTGGTCTTCTCGTTCTCATTTTCTCACCAATATGATAGAAATACACAGTACAATTTTACCCTGGCAGCTACTTACATGTTTGCTTGTGTTACTGCCATGAATGTTACAAATCTTTATTTTTTTAAAATTTTATTTTATTGCTTAATTAACTTTATTGAAATAAAAATTTCCACACAACATTTAGAGTTGAGTTGTCTCTCATTCATGATGTCTTTTCTGCAGTAGAGCAGTATAGCCAGTGGCAAAGAATACTCACTTTGTTTCAACACAGTCATTAAAACTGCCTTTTGATAATCACGAATAATGAGGGCCTTCTCTTTGAGATGCTGGTGTGAACTGATTGGCCTCATTATTTGAATTAAACCAAATGTTCTTCAGGTTTGAAGAGGATGGTGGTTGAACATTAAGTGTGATAATGGCTGCCTGCTGCAGAGTGTGCTTGAGGGAAGCTTTTTTCTTTTCCCCACGTTGTGCAGTAGTAGTTTAAACTTTGTTCAGAAGGTGCCATGTAAGAAGGTCCTCTAAATATATTTTCATTTTCTTTTTTCGCTGTTACACATAGGTAAAATCAGCTGAGAAAGCAGCAACAGCGATGTTCCAACAAAATTTCAGTATGCAAACTTCTTTAAGATTCGTTTCATTTCAAATGTTTTATAATGTTTGCAAGTGTTTTGTATCACTGTCTTGTAGTTTCTTCATCTTCTCGCCTGACCTGATTCTACTTAGAAGTGTACAGTAACTGCCAAGCGATCTGAAAAGTCATGTGTACCACCCAAACATTTTAATGGGCGACCAAAAAAGATTTGTTTTCCAGTTTTACCAAACCATCGTTTAAAATGGTAATTGGAACCAAAGAAACCAAAATGACTTTCTACAGTTGACTTGATTTTCTCTCATGACAGGGAATGCATTATGTTATTATCTTAACTTCCTCTTGGTCGGAGACCAAAGAATTGCTGAGCTGTCCATACTGCCTTCTCTTGTGTAGGCTTAATTTCTGCCTGGCTTAATCACTGACTGTCTCACACGCCCATCTGTTCACTGACTAAAGTAAGAGTAAGAAACATAACTCCACTGGGAAGTTTACCATAAGGAGAAAATGTTCACACAGTCAATGTGAATATTTTAGATCACACAGTTTTAAAACGCCTATGCGTTCTAACTCAGATCCTATGATCTGAGTTGTCTACTATGACACCAACATTTTTTTTTTAATTACTGCAATCTTGAGTCCCCAGAGGTCATGCATAGGCTGGGAAGGAATGGGGTTAGGGGATTAAAAGGTTTCCAGATTGCTGCATTATGTGAACTGCAATTGGCAAATATCTGTGACGTGGGGATGGTTTGTGTTCGATTATCATCCCCCTCCCTGGTTTTAACTCGCTTCTTATGTCTTTGTTCCACTGCCATCCATTCAGTGTAAGTAAAAGCGTGCCAGATGCATCCATTCATAAAGTTCCAGTCTGCTGGGCTTCTCAAAATATCACCACAAGAATTTTATGTAAAGACTTGAGGTAAAGACATTCTCTTAGAAACTGGAGCCAAGAAAAAAACACAAAACTCAGTGTAGATCAGTGGCTTTCCCGAGAGGCAACAATTGTTACACAGAGGAGGAAATCTGTGTTTTCTCTCTGAGTGACTGACAGCTGGTCAGCTGTCCCAACGTGACTGACACCCTACTTGCCGAGTGACAACAAATTACTCCAAACAACTGTCACTTATTCAGGCATTCTCACTGTTACTGTGCAGCTCTTTCGTTTCTTTTTTTTTTTTGCCTTTAGATTTTTTTTAAAGATATTCGGAAGTCATAGAAAGAGGTGGGTGTGGTTAGCAGGGAACCTTATTCCTTTTACATACCAACTCGGTTACAGGACCATGCAGCGCTGGAACCTATCCCAGCTGTCACACGACAAGAAGTTGCTAGTCCAACAGGGCTAACGCAAAGTGACCGACAGTCATTCATGCTCACATTCACACCTACAACCAATTTAGAATTACCACTTAACCTAACATGCATGTCTTTGGGCTGCGGTAGGAAGCTGGAGCACCCAGGGACGACTTACACAGGCACAGCAAGAACATTCAACCCCCAAACAGACAGGCCACAGCCAGCTGACAGGTCCAAACCACTAGGCTGTGATGCAACAGTGCTAAACACTGCATCACCGCAGGAACTGTTTTCTTTTTACTGAGCTGCATCAGATAATACATCAAACAGTATATTATTACACTTCTGCTTTAGCAGTTTGAGAAGATAGGTGACTGCAACAAAGTTACTGCAAAAGTTAAACTTATTACAAAGGAAAAAAGGTTTTTAGTATGAATATTGTGGTGGTTAACAAACGTGAAAGTGCCCCAGTTCAAGACCAGGAAGGGGCACAAATCTTTCGTAGGGTTACATCAAAAAAGAGTATCTGGTGTAAAAATCACTGTCACAACCTCTTGTGAATAAAAGGAATAGCTGAAAGAGGATGGGAAGCATTGAACTTCAAATATATCGAATATTTGAAGTTATATATCATATATCATCACAGAGAAAGTTATCCACCCAAGAGAAGAAATAAAGCCTTTTTCTTTACTTTCTTCTTAGTATTACACTTTTTTTTCATTCACACTATTTTGTTTTGAAGAAATGTCATTGAAATCAATGTTTGCATGGCCACTTACATGTCTTGGTCTCTAAAGCCGTGGGAATAAGATTTGGCTTTTTGGACTTCAAGGGATCAAGGTTCACTTTTGTCCAGAACCAACTTCATTTTTCCCCACATTCTGCTTTAAATAGTAGGTTCACAACCAAAAAACAACACTCTTTCATTTCCCACTCTTGGTCACAGGTTTAACTTTCATTTGGCACCTAAATTACAACCAGTTTCATGCCTTTTTTTATTCATTTCTTTTTGTCTTCTTGAATAACGTGGTAGCCTTTGTGTATGCCAGTTGAAGCCATCCATCCATCTATTTTCTTATCCAAGTTAAGGTCACACTATGGAGCCAATACAAGCTATCACAGGACATGAGCCTGTGTACACCCAGGCCTGTCCGACACAGTACTAAGACAGAGAGCATGTTCTCCCTGTACCTGTGTGGGAGGCACAGGCACAGGGAGAACATACAGGGACAAACACATCAAGTAAAAACAAAAACAAAAAAACGCAGATTTTCTGTTATCGGCATATGCGTGTACATACTGAACGATTTTTGTCAAATTCACAGAAACAGAAAAAAAATAGTGACTCTGTTGAAAGCGATCAATCCTAGAGACCATTTTGCAATTGGATCACATCAACTGCAATAGTGTGTGTTCGCATATGAAATTTTACAAAGGGAGTTACATATTGCATTAAAAATCCCAAATAATGTGTGTCAGGAGTGTAAAATGGCATGGAGCCAGGGTCCACCCTAAATGGGCCACGAGGACTCTGACACTAATGGTGCTATTTACTCAGTACTAATAGGTCAGCTCACACCCATTTTCAAACTCAGCCCTTTTATTTATATTGTAATTAAACTTACAAGCTTTGTGACTGCATCTTTCATAGTTAAAAACTAAAGGATTTGTCCTCAAAACTGCCTTTGTAGTGATTCCTCCTTCTGTAGATGTCTCTGGAACCACATTTTCTGATAACACACAGACACACTTAAATGGAAAACAGTATGAAATATACATTAAAATGAAGTCACTATAACCTTCATATTTCTGAGTTCAGGTAAGACAGACCCCTTTAGGCTGGAGCCCCTTTTATGCTGTCTGAGGTGCCATGGGGCCGGATGGCGACTACCTTTACGGGCAATGTGATACGTGGGTCATCCAGCAGCCTGCACTGCAGATCACCAGGATCAAACACTCTTTGATTGCCTCTTTAACCCGCTGGTTTTTACATACTGAAAAGCTTCAGTGGTTTCTCATGCAGGAGAGATGCTGACTGTTGTGTGATTTGCAGCTTTTAGCTTAGCATTGACTCAGCTGTCAAATGAATCCTGCAGCCTAAAACTGAGTAGTTGTTAATTCTGATTAGATAAAGTTGTATTTTTCCACTTTGTTCAGTTTTTTTTCTTTGAGCAAGGTTTATAAAAACTTATCAAAGTTGTTTCAGTTTGTCTTTGTCAGAATAGCAATTGTGTTGTAAGCGCTTTTGTTTGCTCTTCATGCTCTCAGACTGCTAAGTTTACAGGTCTGTTTAAGCATCAGACTTCCCATGTTTATAATTCCACAGTCGGTTGTCGATGTGTGATAGAAAAATTGGTCAAAATTGAAACACGTTACTGCCAACTTTCCCTCACCATCTTGCCCAGTTCTTCTTTTGTAACTTTGAAGGAGAGATTTGTTTTACGGGGAACTATTGCCGTGCCCCAGAGATGATTCCAGCCCACTCAGGTATGGAACATACACCTTTTTACAACTTTTTACAAGGTCCCTAAGACCTCAGGGGCTGGCTTTTCACAAGAGGTTTTTCACCTCAGCTCTGCCCTTCAGCTGGTTTCAGACACCAATACCATAATTTTAAACAACGAATGAACCCCTCTAGCTTCAGCAAACACACTCTATATCCACTCACATTATAGTTCTCTCTTTCGGATAATGTCAAGGAACACCATTGCTACAGTACCAATCATATGATACCTAAATGCAGAGTTTTAATGGTTGTCTTTTAAGGCAGATAATGTTTGAGTGGTTCAGAGAAAATTCTCTGGGAAATGACACTGAATCCTCAGACTGTGATCTCTGGGTGTAACAGGATGCTTAATATCCAAATTCTCAATAAATAAAGCGACAATTGGCATGTTTAAACAGCCTTAATGTTATCACAGAGCACTCCATGTTCATTTTAACAGCTGTTACACATCGACACTGTTGCCCCCCTAACTGTTTAGCAGTAGCCAATCATGGTGATCATTAGGCAACTTTATAAACACAATCTAGTCCCCTCTGTTTATGTGGAAAAGCGAGCACAAAGCCTTCAGTTAACCACTATTGTTTCACTCTTAGTTAGGCGGTTTTGCACAATGATCAGAAATGACACGTTTTTCATTCAACCTCATCAGTTTCTCTTGATGGGGACTTTAACTTTCTTCTTAGCACATTAAAAGCTGCATTCATGCTAACACACCAAATGCTCGCACGAGGGATGAGACTGTCTGAATTATACAAAGCGGTTCAGCGGGATGGATGGGAAAACTCCCTCACAGTGTTAACTGATGTTCTGTGACTTAAATCCAACCATCCATGTCTGCACCGCCCCGTTTCCACCGCACCAGCCTTGACTGGTGCGCTCCCCACAACAGATGATTTATCTGTTTCTTGATATTTAAATGACACAGCTATAAAATATATTTTAATTTGATATTCTCTTATTTTTGATTACTTTTATGCTGTTTGACGGTCATATGGCACTCTTGTTACCAGCCAAAAAGATCCTTGTGATATAGAAGCAGTCTGATTGGTTGAGGGTACACCTCTAAGGCACATGGTCAAATTCGTTTTTTTTCCCTCCTCCACTCTGTCTCATTCACTTTTTTTTTATGGGCCCCACCTCTTGACACTGACGAAATAACCGCGTGATTTAGGTAAAATTGAAGTTGTTCCGTGCCAGCACTTCACGGTCTCAGTCGTTGTGTGCACAGTATTCCAGAGTGGGACACTACAACTGAAGCGCATCAAGGGGAACTGGAAGGCACGCAGGGAAGATAAGTGCTGCTTCCAATGTGGAGCGGACCTATTTAGGCACTGTTTTACGCACGCATGTTGCGCACCGGGACTAATTTGATATAAGGACGTAAATCGATTTTTGTACATTTTATGGAATAAAAGTCATTTAAAGGTAAGTTTATTTCTGTTTGGATATTTATCTTTGAATTAAGGAAGAATTGAGACTATTCTTTGCAAAATAACTGATATCCTATTGTTGGTTTATTGTTTTTTCAATGTGTATTTTGCTATTGCTAATATTAAGCAAATTTAAATAAAATGAATGCAACTTTTAAGAACACAAATCATTTTCAGACAAACACAGCGTCACGATGTTGTCCTGATATAACCTGCACCGATGTACAGATGTTTCTTGATGAGTAAGACAAACCAATTAAAAAAAAAAAGTCTGTGGATTGGAGATTACTCTGCACTCAGTTGTTAGAAATTGGACTGACCACTACCATGCCATGCCACCCGTGTCCCAATTTCTGTGGAGTGTCCAGAAGCAACAGGTGTTTCTGAGAAGAAGAAAAGTCGCATAAAGTGTCGCTACAGCCAAAAGTGGGGTTTTGAATCAGTCAGTGTAGTTAAAGCAGACGATTGTGCTTCATAGCCTGAACTGCTCTCGAAGAAGCTCTAAAAGCCTGCAACCAATTAGTTGCCCCTGTGATGCTTCAGTATTGATCTGCGTTTGTTTTTTCAGCTTTCTTAGAGAGAGAAAGAGGAGGGAAAAAAACTTCAACAACTGCATCAGGTCATGCATTTATTTGTGCAAATATGACTAAATAATTTCACGTTAATCTAAGAAGAATATATCCACCCGATGGATGTATAATATAAAATTATTTTTCCGCACGAAGTCTCATTTATTTTCCGTTGGGATGGGTCATTTGAACCGGCATGGAGCTCGTGGGAGTGTCCGTGTTAAGTCAAAGGCGCAGACATTCATCCTGCAGTATTTTAGAGGATGATCTTTTGAACCTGCCAGTTGCCATTAGTGCGAGATTCTCTCTCTCTGAAAACAAACAATACTAGTTTTCAGTTAGCACTGCGACCCACCGCATGTGTTTATACAGCGGGGTGCAAATGAGGGTGAGGGGCTCGGTGCTCCTGTCCTTCTGGCTCCACAACCTCACAACTCCGACCCCACAGGGAGTTTTACATCTGAACTCCCAAGACATGAAAAGCTCAACATGTTACTTAGAAACGAATAAAAAGATTATGCTCAGTAATGTTAGACATTATAAATAAAACGTATAAAAATCATATTTTAGAGCGTGGGATACATCCATATTTTCATGTGGATATTTTGCGAATACACATGCTTAATAAATGGGGACTATTTCTTTTTCTCCAAAGCCATAGTGTTAGAAAAGTGCTTAAACAGACTTGTCTGTTATAACCTAGCAGTTGTATTTGTCCTTAAGCCAAATATGGATACAATTAAAATTTAAACTTTGAATTTCTTGCTTCCTAAGCTGCACCTCTTTACTTTTTTCCCAACAGATGATACTGAATATAAAGCATGTCCTGTGGTTATATTGTCTCTGTGAAGCTGCAGCTGCAACAGGTAAGCTTTGAATGGGTTAGTTCCCCTCCCTTCTTTCTTAGTCACTCCTCTTTCTCTCCCTCCTTCATGCCCAACTTTTGGATTTTCTCTTTTTTTCCTTTTTTGAGTCACTCCCCACCCACATCCCTCCCTCCATTCTTCTCCCTGCCTCTGCCTTTTTTATCTTTGTATTCCTCTGCTCTTCTTAAAGCGTCACAGCATCCGTGTAGCATGTTTGATAAGTTTTTTCCAGTCTTTGCTGTGTGAAACCTGCAAGACTCTACTTAGAGGTAGGTCAAGAGGAATTGAGGGTTACAATCTAGGACCTGCATACTACTTGTCCCTATAGATTTGTCTCTGTCTCTGGGTATGGGATGGACACCTTTCAATTAGACTCTGCTTCCAGTCTGGAAGCTGAACAGCTGGTTTCATCCCACATCCTAATAAGACCCTCTGTTGAAGCACACAGACTCACACCTCTTGGGCTGTCCGCACAGAGCATTACTCCCATTATTCCCTGTGAACGCTTCTACCTCATCCAAAAAAACTGTAATCATCTTATTGCAATTTACGTTTAGAGCTTTATCTGACATGCAGATTACACATAATACTGTTCACTGACATACTTCTGTTTGCGTGGGTCTGCTTATCATATTTAGTTTATCCTGTTTTTTAAGCAGGAACATGCACAGAGCTAAGCAGCAAAATTTCATGAAATAATACAACCATGATGACGTTCCCTCTTTCCCTGATTATCTATAACTTGATAAAAACATGTGGCACATACACTGCACTCGTGTTAAATACGTTCCCACACCCATCATTTTAAAGTTGAGGTTTGACTTTCCAAGCGTCAAATCATAATGGATGCTTTTTTTTAGGCTTGGTGCAGTGGTCACACCCTATCAGTGCAAATGACTTGTGCATTTCATACTGTCTGGTTGGATCTGTTAGGATAAGAGTAAAAATTGAAGAGGAGATATGTGCATTTTGAATGAAATGAAACATAATAAAGAAGGTTGTCATTAAAATAGAAATATTAAATGAACTTGCACTCTATCTAACTATGGCTTTTTGCCTTTCAGCCTCAAATGCATTATCAGTCATCCAACCAGTCACAGGGTCCCTCTCAGGGAAGGTAAATCTTCCCTGCTTCTTTTCCACAATCCCAACCTCAGCACCAGTCATCAGTCCCAGTGGAACAGTCGTTTACAACAAGGATTACTTGCGGATCAAATGGAGCAAAATACAGGGACGAACAGAGTCCACAGTGCTAGTGGCACAAAATGGGATCATCAAGATAGGCTCAAGCTACAGGAACCGTGTGTCAGTACCCAGCCACCCTGAAGATGTCGGCGACGCCTCGCTCACAATTGTGAAGCTGCGTGCCAGTGACGCTGGCACTTATCGTTGCGAGGTCATGTTCGGGATTGAAGACACCCAGGATACTGTTAATCTCGATGTCAGCGGTAAGAGATTCCCAGTATCCTTCCTTTATTATGGTGGAATTAGACAAAAACTTTAAAATTGTAGAGATGGGATGCTGCAAGAACTTAATAATAGTGAAAAGTCACACAAGTGTTGACAGAAGTGTAAACGGGATGAGAAAGCTATGGGCGTCCTTTTGCTTACATTGATAGCAGCAGCTAACCGTTAGTCATACAGAGTAACCACAGCTTTTATTTTAGAGGTGACGCTCTCTCGAAAAAGAGTCAGATGATTTTTTTTTTGGTAATTTTCCATATCAAACACAGCAGTGCCTTAGTTCCAGTGCTTATCCATTCAAGCCAAAACCGTGGATGACATTTTGGACACAGTGCATTGCTGTAATCTTAGGTGCCGCCTTGTCAGTATGGATTTTTTTCATTGTACGGGCACATGTCTGTGGGAGGCAGTATTCTTCAGCATCCTAAAAACGATAGTGTCCTTACGCTGGTAGGGGATGGGGTGGGGTCATCAATCATTACCTAGTGTCATGTGCATTCTACATGCTCTCATTTGAGAAGTACACTGGGAGATATAACTCATGTAGAAAATATGGGTGGGGGGGACACTCAGATAGTTTTGGTTTTCACTGGTTTACAATCTGCATAACCTCTTTTCCAACTCTCTGCAATGTTAATTATGACTATCAATCATATCTTTTGCGTCTATTTACTGTCCACAAATATGGGGATTTCAGGGCCATGGCATCATATGGAGTTCTCTCGTTTGTTTGTGGTGAGCTGCATTTCACGTCGCTGCTTCATTTATTGCAAAGATCCTTCTTTCCAAAGAAGCTGAGTGACCTAGTTATATCACACATTGAGGGTGCTTTATAAGACGTTTGCCATAATTTACAGCACTGAAGTTAAACTAATGACTTCCAGATCACTCTGTGACTGAGTTTTTAATTTTAATTTTTCACTGCTTGTCACTAGGTGTTGTTTTTCACTACCGATCAAGCATCAGCAGGTACAATTTGGACTACCAGAAGGCTGTACAAACTTGTGAAAATGTTGGAGCAAACATTGCTACCTATGAGCAACTGAAAGCAGCCTATGAGGATGGCTTTGATCAATGCGATGCCGGTTGGATTGCTGACCAGACAGTGAGGTTAGCTGCATTTCAGTTGCCTGTCCCAGAGACAACAACACTGCTGTTTAATCACATATGCTGTATGTCCGATTCAATTCTGGGGTGATGTGAAAGACAAAGACATTAAAATGGCTCTTTGTTTGTCTCTTTCTATACAGATACCCAATTACAAAACCAAGAGAGGGCTGTCAAGGCAACCTTCGCAATAAACCTGGTGTCAGGTCGTATGGAATCAGAAAACCTACAGAGACCTACGATGTGTACTGTTATGTAGACAAACTGGATGGTAAGTAGTGGCGTGTCATTCAGTAGCACTGACCCATGTTTAGTCTGAACTTAAGAAGCTTTCAAATCATCATCAGTGCTGAAGTACATTTAATTTTTACAGTTTGGAAACACACTTTTGTTCTTGTTTAAATAAATAAGCTGGCGACTGTGGGTGACCTTTTTCCAGTTTCTTTATAAGTGGGACTTGAAACATATTTTCTACAGTGGTTTTTGAATAAGACACCAACAAAAATGTGATAATGGGGTTATTAAAGGTCTTTGGCCCGGTTTATGGGAAGTCTTAGCTGGTCAGCCAACAGTTTCTTTTTTCTCTATCCATCCTGTTATTCCTGTTATTTACTAAAGTGGTTTATCATCTACCTTAGGATTTGTACTGCGCAGTCTTCTTAGTCAACATAATATATGTTCAAATATATTTGTTACAGTCTTCATGTCATAAACATGAACCCATCCGCTGAGGACATGTACATATATACATACCCCTCATCATCATTGTGCGCATTAGAGAATAGAGATGGACGAGAAATGAAAGAACAAAATGAATAGAGATGGCTGACATGCTACAGCGGGCTTCCTCTGGAACTGAACAAGGAAAATTTTGGCACCCAGCAACAACCTGAATATTCATTTCCATTATATTGTAATATTGTCTCAGTTTTCTGACTATTTATGATCTAGGAACAGACATGCTTGGCGGGTGCGGTTTGATGTGTTTTGAGGTTGTCAAATGTAATAACTTAGCCATAAATTAACCGTGAAAATTAATGAGTGAGCTGCAAGACACTGACTGCTTTTTTTCTATAGTTATGTAATTCCGAGGAGTTTATAATATAGATAAGCAAAATGTGCACTCCATTAATGCTTATAACAGTCATCAATATGATATCTAAGAGTAGGAAGGGTCCAGTAAAACCACTGTAAAATACTGAAATCCAGTTTTTTTTTCTTTTTTTTTTGAGGATATAACGTCTGTTATCTGTTTTTAAAAGGGAAAACATTCCTGTGCGAACGGCATCTCCTAATCTCAATGCCCTTGTAAATCAATGGGATGATACCGTCATGGGATATTTGAAACGTTACGCCCAAAACTAACTGAAAACATACAGTCAGCCAGTCAGCCATCGTCTCTTAATATTGTTTGGTTTTAGTTAAGATCTTGGCTTTTAGTACCCTTTTAATTTATATCATCCTGTGAGCATAGACAAACTTTAACGCTGGTCATTCTGCAGAGATCCTGACAAGAACATTAAGGAAGGAAACAGCAGGTGTTATCTAGTTTGCTCTACCCACTTTGGGGAAACCTAATGTCCTGCAATAAGACGCATTCATGGACAGGCCAGGCACATTTTCAGCATTGCTATCCCACCTCAGAATAATATAATGAAAGAACTACTGTTGTCCTAAATATGATTGGTGGGAGATGTTTTGGGTCTCTGCCCTGCACAGCTGTGACTTATATTAGCTGTGTTGGTCTTTTCTGAAAGGTCAGAATGGACTAAAAATCTGTATTTTTTGAGACTGCTCTAAATGATAGGCTATTTCAGTATGTTTTCAGTATAAAAATGATAAATAAATATTAAAGGAGAAATGACTGTTGATCTGCTAGGTAATAAACCCTCTTTTTGTGTTGCCATGACCACAGATGATTTGTTGCTATTTCGTCTATGTGCATCTACATGTGCCACTGTTTCTCATTATTTTTGCATCAGGTGAAGTCTTTTATGCTTCCGTGACCCATAAGATGACTTTTGAGGAAGCCAGTGAAGAGTGTAAAAAGAAGAAAGCTGTCCTGGCAAGTCCTGGACAGCTGCATGCAGCTTGGCGACAGGGGCTGGACAGATGTGACTACGGCTGGCTCTCCGATGGCAGCGTACGGCATCCTGTCGCAGTCCCCAGAACTAAGTGTGGCGGAGGCCGACTCGGTGTCAGAACCATGTATCGCTACAGAAACCAGACTGGCTTCCCAGAACCAACTAGAAAGTTTGGGGCTTACTGCTTTAAAGGTAAAAACTCACTCCAAGATTCCTGTTGTTGCTCTTCATTGCATTTGGAGTTTGTCATGGAACAAAGTGTTACCTACATATGCGACGTATATGTTAGAAAAGACAGACAGTGACCAAAGGCACAGACCACTCCCTAACAAAACCAGGCTTGACTGTAAGGAGCTATGATCTCATCTCCTACATTTACTCACTTCTGCTTCTCCACCCTTTGATTTTCTGTGTCTTTGCACCACGTTACACTTTGCCACATCTGAATCAGACTGACCTTTTTAACATCTCTAAAAGCCTCTCTTTCCTTCCTCTTAGTTTGCGTCTGTTTCACGCCTTGTGATTGCATAGTTTCAGTAACAGCGGCAACATGAGCAAAGCAGAGGGAGGATTTTCTTCTGAGCACTGCGTGTCATGTGCCAGACTACAGCATCCAGTTGACCTCACTGTCTCAAAGTTTGTCTCCCACCCATTTCTGAGGCAAAAGAGCGAGCCAAGAGAAAAGTGAATTCATAGTGGTAAACTCTGTTTTCTTTAAAAGCAAAAGACTGACCTTTTTTTTTTTTTTTTCTTGATTGAGGAATAATGACCAAAAGTTTGCTTAAGAGAATGAGAACAGTTTATATCTGTTTGACTCTTTATTACTTCCAGCTGGGCTAATCAAGGTTTCTTAAGCTTTACCCCCGTACAACCCCAATGTTATTGTGACACAAACTAAAACAAGTTAATGCACTTGAGTGCAATTTTGAATATTTAAAGATATCAATCTTGGTAAAATATAAAGTCAAATTAATTTCACTCAGCATTATAACAAAGAATTAACCTAAACACTAAATAAGATCATGAGCATTTTTTTTTTTTTGCAAACTCTTGTTTCACACTGTGATAATTACTGACCATGAGAGGGAAAGGAATTATAGCTGTGGATCTTTATAAATAGTGACGTTTCATGGTTGACTGAAAGTAGGCAGAATTAGACTTAATCCCTTAAAATGTGAGTGTTCTTAACTAATTGGTTTTCCTAAAACAACAGAAAATGACAGGTGATAGTTGCCATTTAGAGAAACAGCAAAAGTGGCTAATACCACATCTGTCAGCCTTTTTAGCCTTGCTATCTACCACCTTTCCATCTTTCACCTCTCATTTCCGCTGTCAGTTTGCTGTCTGTCATTCTCACTTGTACTTATCAGAGCAGACGTTTGGATAATGGACAAAGCTACTGCTGGACTTCTAAATTCAGTCATCCTTGCTGACCTCTGACCTGGCCTTTCCATCTTTACAAATGAGAGGTTGGGCAGATAAGCCGCCCACTGCCTGGCTATTTACCGCCCCTGGGCCACGCTAGCTCTCATGATGATAAGTCCCCACAGAGTTCAGAGGGCACGCAAATGGGCCACCTTCAGCTCCTGCTCTGTGTATTTCATGTCAGCCCTCTCAGTCATGTTGTATTTACACTCCCAGCGTAAGTGCTTTTCAAGTACTCTCATTTGGCGGGATTCACTCCATCATTTCCTGAATTCCCATGCCTGATGATATCTTAATGAAAGAAATATTGTGTAAATCTACTCTACTTAAATTAGATAAAAAGACAAAGAGAGAAGAGGTAGTGCGGTGGGAAAACTGGAAAATTAGCCTCTGATTGATTTTTGGAGTGGCCTAAAGAAAACAAAGGCCTGAATAACTGGAACAGCTCAAACTCATTGGTGACATAATACACTCCCTCTGAAAGCAGGCACAGTTTTTCCTGTTAGGGAAAAACATATGTCACACCTTACATCAGAGATAGTTTCACAAGGAAAGGGGTCTGCTATGTAATGGTCAACAGCTGCCTTTACAGATTCTGCCTGCGCCCCAGAGGAAAGCTTTCTAAAATGGCTTCACTGGCGTTAATGAGTAAATGAGATAACATTTGATGACAGTGATCTTGGGAAGACAGGGGAGCACCAGTGTTAAAAGAACGTCTTAATAATTATAATGGTGAACTTTAAACACCATCACTGTAATCAAGTGATCAAGCCAAGGGCTGTCCCTCAGATGATCGGGTGGGTTGAATACAAGAATAAAAAAGCTAGGGTAGCTCTTGACAAAACCACAACAGTAGATTACTTATGATTTATATGGTGTTTAATTCATCTATTAAAGACATGGTTGCTCTTTCCCACAGAGCACGCTCAGAGAAACATTTAAAGTGCACTTGGCTGTTCATATAAAATAGAGGTAGTCCACATTAGTCTCACTGATTAAGATAACTTGATTATTTTCCATCCCCTTTCATACACAGTAAAACTTTGCTTTGTACCTGTGGTTCAACAGTTTATTTGAAGAAGTTTAATGAATAACTGTTAAAGCTAGATATAAGAGAGGAAGTCTTTGACAGTAAAGTTTCTAGGAAACTTCTATATCTTGGTATTTAAATATTTGGTGGCCACTCATTTTGGCCACTATCACTCCTTGACTGCAACTGACTCATGAGACTTACCTCGCAAACTTATTAAGGGTGACTTAAAATTGACCTGCTGAATCACATCACTGTTTGTAATCTTGGCTTCTTAATGTACGTCGATATGGTGTTTGTGAAATGCTGACAATGAAACAATGAATCTTGGCTATCTAGATCAGTAATGTGATAGAAATGTCACTTTAGCCAACCAAAAGCTCTGCTTGATACTTAAATTCATTCTGATGTTGTGATCATGTGCTTATGTATGTTGTATAGGAAGGAGAGTGGTATTCAGCCAGACTTCCTTTGCGGATGTATCTGTGGTGGAAATGACCACCATCACCATCAGTCCTACTACCTCCATCCCTTTACTGGAGAGTAGCACCATTCTGACAACCCCAACATCTGAAAAAACATCAGAGGCACACGTTTCTCCAGATTCTTCTACAGATCCTCCATCTATGTTCTCTACCAGCATGGCTCCACCTCGCCCCACCCCAGCAGGCCATGAAGAAGAGTTAATCACGACAGTTGCACCCACTATCAAAGACGACCATGAGGACGCTGATGATGTAACAGCTGTGCCAGATTCTCGCACTGATGATCAAAATGTAACCTTTGTGGAAACTGCTGCTGCCCATGGTGGCACAGCCACCGAAACTAAAATCACAGTGGAAAGCGCTGATGCCACAGTGTCTGTTGATGAGTCAGATGATCAATCAGTAATTCAGGTCAGCACGATCCAGCCTGATGTCCCTATACCAGATGCTTCTCTCCGCAACGAGCTCATGTTTGCTGAAGGGGAGACAGAGGAAACTGTCATAGATTCTAGGAACATCACATCGATCTCCTCTGACCTCACTGACACTCCAACCAAATCAGCTGAACTTAGCCATGAGGAAATGCTTAGCTCCTCACAATTAACATCATCACCATCAATCGGTGGCATTGATATAGCAACAGACTATAATTTGAGCTACGATGACATTGATCCTTTAATAGGTGTAGAGGGTCAACCACTTACTAGGACATCCCAACCAGATGGCTCATCCAGCCCTTCAGACACCAGTAGAATTGATGATACAATCACAGCCATTCCGCCTTTAAATAAAACCCAACATGGCAGTGAGGTGAAGGTAACCACCACACTGACACCAGATACTGCCAGCAGTGCGACACAAACTCCGCCTAAAGTACAGGATGTTGAGAAACCGCCAACATCTGAAGTTTCACCAGGCACAATCATCCTGATGGAGAGTGAAATCTTAACTGAGGAAGTGAAATCTTCAGCAGTTGTCCATGTCTTTGATGAGTCTTCCACTCAGGTGACAGAGCGCATTGGTGGCACCCTGATGGAGGACAATACAGCAGCAGAGTTTGGTACAGAGTTCTTTATATCTGCTCCCCCAGCTTCAGCAGTGGCCAGCACGACAGCCCGTCCAGCTGCAGTGGTCACAGATAACCAGACCACCACTATGCAGATTCAGAATGTATCAGGTAAGACGTACCAACAATACCTTAATATTTAAAGCTTTCTTGTGAAATTTTTCTGCTCAGTGTGGTTTTTTTCTACTTTTTGTTGTGAGATTAAAGGTGTGACAAATGAAAAGAAAGGCTGATGTTACAAGTGTAGTTTTGTACATTGTTCGCATGCTGTGCTTTAGGCCTGTTTATTGTAACGTTGCTGATGTGGAGGAGCTGCAAATTGGTTGTTCCTCTTGGCCCTTTAAAGACAAAATTATGGAGAGAATACAGCAAACGGATAAGTGAATATAGCAAAGCCAACTGTAAGGGGTTTCTTCTTGAGCATTTTCTTTACATCCATTGAATGGATGGCTTAAAATCTAATGTCCTTATTTATATGAGCCATGAAGGCAGTTAACAGTGGTGGTTAAGTTATGGTTGAATGGACTTGATCTCTGAATTTTGCTAATATTTAATTATGGTCTGTACATAGACTCAAACATAAGTAGTTACAGTGAGCGAGTACTCATGGTTCTGTGGTGTTTCAAATTACTGGTTGTAAGTCTTCAGTCATTTAGTAAGAGGGATCCCCCTACCACATGTTTATGTGTTATCAGTGTGCCAAAGTCACTGCTGCTGAAAGACATGCTTTGCCTCAGGGAACCAGATGTTCTCATGATGATTTTGACATAGAAGAAAATACAGGAAGAGAAAAATAATAATAAAATGATGCAAAGAGAGACATTTAGAGAGTGTGACCAGCATCATCTGTGAGTTAAAGCCCAAGCCTTTGGACAAGCTGATCATAAGTAATCCACTGCAGTTTTTGATGGGATTATTTCCTAAAACAGTAAATTGTGTTGTTATAGTTGTTTATATATAATAGTGAAATAAAATAACCTGTTTTTGTGCATAATTCAAATGACTGAGAGACTGAAACTAAGCCACATGTTTGTTTTTTTTAAATTGTTGGAATAATTTAAATATATTTTGTCACAGTAAAACATGTAAAAATTACTAAATGTTGCTTTCAGTGGTGGTCTTGTTTCCGTAACTTCTTAACCACGAGCACAAAGGAACTAAATTTCTAAAGATAAATGATGGTCTACTTTTTTAATAAAGCTCCAAAAGTCAGACTGAGTGATAGTAAAGAGCTGTGAGCTGTCTACCACAGGTGACATCAGCAGCCACAAAGTAGACATGAAAGCTTTATGAAGAAGTCTTTAAATCCTCACACTTAGTTGTGAAATCCTTTAGCAAAGCAGTGATTTGGTTGTATGAGTCAGTTACAGCCATGGAACTCATCAAGCAGTCATCAGTGCCACTTCTGTGTTCCGCTATACTAGCTTCATTGGGTCAATGAAGTGGATGATCTCACATGCAAACAGCGGCTGCATCATTTTCTTTACTGCCTGAATTTTGCATCTG
Source organism: Tylochromis polylepis (assembly GCA_015107715.1). NCBI lineage: Eukaryota > Metazoa > Chordata > Actinopteri > Cichliformes > Cichlidae > Tylochromis > Tylochromis polylepis. The sequence goes on from VVHJ01052284.1 coordinate 20,173, forward strand.
AACTTCAAATATTGATATGGTGACTCATTTCTTGTCCCTGGAGAGCAGTTTGTGTTGAAAGGTAGGGATCTGCTAAATTGGAAAGCATACAAGTGAATAAACTGGTCATTTTGCAGAAACTGAGAATAACTTTGTAGTAGGTTCTAAGCCTGCCCGAGAGGGCAATGATCTGCTCTCCAAATTATACACAATGAAAGTGCTAATGTGGCCATAAGCACTGTGTATATCCAGTGTTGTTGGTTTAGATGCCAAGAATACACATGACATTGCTTGTGTGAGAGAGCCCTCTATGTGAAAGACATACAAATTCTATCTGTATTTCTGTATTTGTACTGCAAATAACTATGCAGCTGCAGTATTTCTCTCCTCATGTGTGCACGTACCAGCTTGCTGACAGCCAGCCTGGCAGCAGCAGAGGTGTGTTGGCAGTCTACCTGAGTAAGCACAGATGCCTTTCTTCAGTGCAGACTGGACACCACCTCAAAAGATGATGTCATTTCTAACTCACAGTCTCCCCTCTCTGTCAGGACAGCTGGAGGCTGCCTGACCAAAGTGGGTGATTATAGCTACTTTTACTGCTACATCATGTGATGTAGCTCAGCTGAGACACTCTCTTTTCTGCCCTCCCAGTTTGTGTGGGAAAAGCCTTCGGAAAATATTGTGGCACTGGGAAGAGTGTGCCGTCTGGCTGCATGGTAACAAAGTGCACAATAATATCAATGAATTGGTGTTTAGTGCGGCTCAAAATCTGTCAGAGTTATTGTGAACTGTGCACATGTGTTTCTGATTAATTGCTGACAATTAAATTCATTGTTTAGTGCTTAGTGTTTATATGACATATTATGACTTGTTGAAATATTGGTACTCTGAGGCGTGGCAACCACAGATGTCACAAAACCACCAACAGTACATTCTTACAGTAATTAAACATCTATTTAACATTCAGTCCACGAAAGCTTGCTAAACAAATCTTTATAAGAGTACTGAACATTTTCAGAAGTGGGCTTAATTGCATTTTAGTAAAGTGCTTGATAAGAGGATTGCACTGTAATGATACTTATTAATGCTATTTTGTGCAAGGTTTGTACTTTTAACCCTCTCACATACATTTATGCAGTAAACCCTAACAACCCTCACCCATTTTACCTTGTTAGAATTACACTCTTGTATGGCTGTATTGTGCACAGAAATACTTAGCTTTGATAACATCCCCATTGGTGAGAGCTATCAAAATTATAACACTAAGAGACAATCAGACAATTGTGGAAACTCTAATACCTAGAGCAGTGTTTCCCAACCACTATGCCACAGCACATAGGTGTGCCGTGAGAAATGATCAGGTAGTAGTGGTGAGTGAGTAGTAGTCAGAAGAAAGCAAAAAAGTTATACTGGGGACAAACCGAGCCAATTCCGCTATGCCTGGTGCACGGGAAAAAATGATCAATATGCTTTTTGTGACATTGTTGTTTGGTGGTGTGCCGTGTGATTTTTCTGATGAGAAATATGTGCCGTGGCTCCAAAAGGTTGGGAAACACTGACCTAGAGTACCTGTGAATATGCCCCAGTATTGACTGATACCACAAGGTGGTGCAGGTTAAGTTATCTACACTTCACTGTCATATAGATATAGTGCTATGGAGACCTGGCATTGTATGGTCATTGTTAAATTCTGGTAATTAAATGAATCGCGTGGATATCCCTGTCATATTGTCAGTTGCACCACTGAGCTCACATGTTACTTATTAGCACTTGTTAGCTAGTGCTAACAGCTAATATCGCTTGCCTCTCCACTTCCACCAGGTAACGTTACAAAATTTTAAGACTGATTTGAAACAAATTAATAAGGGCTGGGTGTGAGTTGCTGTGTTTCAACATTGCTGCTAGCTTTATTGACAGCACTCCCTTATGATGCATGTAAGAAGCTAGAAGCAGACAAGGGGGGTAATCTCCATTAAGGCCAGTCCTGCACCAGTATTTAATATGTTATT
>VVHJ01052286.1:0-23081 GCA_015107715.1 Tylochromis polylepis
ACCTGCCTGATTTTGTTTAAACAATTATTGCACACTTTCTGTAAATCCAATAAACTTCATTTCACTTCTCAAATATCACTGTGTGTGTCTCCTATATGATATATTTAACTGACATTTTATATCATAACAACCAACGATTTATACAGGAAAATAATGACCATTAACAAGGTTGCCCAAACTTTTGCATCCCACTGTAACTTTTTCCCCTCTGTGCTTCTTCTTGAATTGCAAATTTCTGATTCATTTTCGGTCTGATTCTCATTCATATCCACAGACCTCCTGGGAAGAAGTGCAGAGAACATATGGAGGAAGAAACAGGTAAAACACCCGGTTTCTGATTGTACAGAGGGTCCTGAAGTCCTCTCAGAACACTTTTTACACTCATAAACTTGAAGCTGTCTACAGTAGCTGGAAATAGCTCATCAAAGCTTAATGAGGATACGTTTAATCTAGTCACTAATATTAGTCTGATTCTGGTCTGAGTATCTGGAGCAAGGAGGTTGTAAGACTTTGAAAACATTGGATTTTTGTACCATCCTGTCCCCAGCTTCACACTTGGTACATAAATAATAGACTGTACATAAAAGATGGACACCAAAGCGCCTTGAATCTGCTTTCTTTTGACTCTCCTGATTGCAAAAAGACTTGAGAAACGCTTTCCGGGAGACATTATTGCTACTTTCTACTTTACTGAATAAAACAGGCTGTTGGTTTTTAAGTTATGGTCCACATTAGAGTCACAGTGAAGGCCTGCTTTATTTTAACAGGCTTCTGCCTTATGACCGTGTGGTTTCCCTCAGTTTCTCAGTCAGATCCACCCTCAAAATGCCAAGATGACGATGGTGATGGCTAAACAAACATCGCAGTAGCTTCTTTCATCTTTTTATATACGGCACAGACGTAAGAATGGTATCAAAAATCTCATCTAACTCATGACTGTGTCAAAATGTCAGTGTGTTGTTCTTAAAGAGGAAGGTGTGGAGAGACCGCAGGCTGAAGGATGTAGCCACGATGAGGTCACACATTTCAAAGTGTCGTTTTCAGCATTTCGCTGGTCGTGGTCTTAGTTTTTGGAAAAAAGGTGTCACTGAGGTGTGGATCAGACGTGATGCCTAGTTTTAGAATTAGAAGCCTTTTATTGTACGTTTTTGTGTGTAATGAAATTGCAGAGCGGCTGCGCCTCGAGATGCAAAGGGAAAAAAGTAAAGAACAAACACAGAGTCATTTGCACAGTAAATATAGAAAGAAGGATAGAGTTCCCAATGACTTCACCAATACGAGTAGAGTATTCTAATAATTTAAGACAATGCTCACTGAGTTGGCTGTGATATTACACAGGAGGGAAATTATTGCAGGTGGAGGAAGAGTGGAAGACGAGGTGGTAGTTGCCTCTGAGTCGGCCTTTCTTTGATTTGAGGGATCTGTAGCGCCTGCTGAAGGGCGAAAGGTCGTACAGGTGGCTGAGGCTCTGGCTATGCCAGGGTCTGGCTCTGCTGAGACAGCAGGAGGGCAGAGAGTAGCCAACGATCTCCCGAGCAGCATTCATGATCTGCTGAAGCCTCTTCCTCTCTGCACATGCAGTGTCCACACAGAAAGTTTTAATTCTTCAGCCAGCGGATTCAAACCAAGACCTGTTTCCTGTGAGGTGACAGTGCTAACCACAGCACCACCGTGCCAGCAGAATAAACATTATACTCTTTTTTTTCTTTTTAAAAAAAAATACTTTTCGTTTTTAGTATTCCACTTTTTGGCAAATATAAATTACTGATATAGTCAAAGGATATTCATCTATTATTATCAGAGCACCTACAGTTAGTTTGCAGGAAGAATCAGCAGCAGTCCATCTATTCATAACCATCCCATTTTCTCTAGTTTATATGTCCTTCAGTCCTCTGCAGTCGAAGAGCAAAAGTCACCTTTTCTATTGATCCCATTGAATTTGCTATATTTATGAAAAGGGGCATGTTCTGAAGCTACCATTTAGCTTTTTTTTAAAAAAATTTTTACCTGCAGTCATGGAGATCTTTAATAGTTATGCATCATCATTTTTATTTTTATCTTTATCTCTTTTAAGAAGAAATGACAAATCTGCCCAGAAAGGTCCTTTCTGTCCAGTTCAAAGGACAGAGACTGTTGAAATTATTTAGTTCTTGTGTTGCCCATTTTCAGTATCTATCATCGTGCAGTGCTGGTTTGAAATTTGTATCGTATATCTTACTCATCTTACTGCCTCCACATCTCGATTAAAAAAATCGACCCATGGGTTCTGGAGTTGAAGTTCGGCCGAGACAGCCTAACAGGAGCTGTTAAGTTGTATCGATTAGGCCTAATTCACGTAGCCTCATGTGTCGAACCGGCAGCTGCGTTGTTAAATACTTTACACTTGTGGTTTCTTATTGCTCCAGATGAATCTGGATATGTGCTTATCCCATTCCCTGACATTCCCTGTTTAGTTGGGACCTCTAATGGAAGGTCACGCATCATCATAGCAGCATCATTTTTCTCAAATATAAGGCCCGAGGGCCAGAATCGGCCTGGCAAAGACTCATATCCCACTGGACAGTGGATGATTAATAAAATGTGAAGGAGGGTGTACATTTCAGAATTTTAACTGTATTTTCATAAGTTTTACAGTTTTTTTCTGCTGATAAGGAACTAAATGAAAAAATATTCTCAGTGAATTAACACAAACTTTCTGTTTCATAATTACAGGACAGTGTGAGCAATGAGCTACCAGAACTGAGAGTACTGAGAGATTTATTTAATTTCTTTATCATGTAGAGAAACTGGGGACATTCTGTTGGACTTGCACCTCTTCTTCTTATATTGAGATATTTCAGGGATTAACTGTCTAATTAAACTTCTTTACACTGACAGGAAGGGGAGTTTCACTCCTCCGACACACTTAAGATCAAAGTGGGCTGTAAAATGACTTCAACAACCCTGCTCTACATGGTCGATTTAATTTTGCATCCAGAAGAGTCGCCCCCTGCTGGCTATTAGAAAGAATACTTAGTTCACGTGTCCTACAGTTAAAATAATTCAGAGAAATACAAAAGTGATCTGTTCAGAGAATTCTCTGTATTTGGGCCTTCACCTTCAAAAAAACCTGTAAAACAACAGCCATGCCTAGAGCAAGGAGTAACCAAACATGTGACTCCCATTTTGTCATTCTTTAACTGGCTTCCGCTTCCTTTCAGAGTTAAATCAGAGATTTTATTAATAACATTTAAAGCCCCATTTGCTTGACTCCTGCTGACATAATGGAGCTTTCATCTCTCTCCTTGCAGAAGGAGCTTTAGATTTTTAGACAAAGCCTTACTGTCTGCTCCTTGGTCATGATTAAAGGCTAGGAGGTGATTGTGTTTTTCGCCACGAGCACTCTCAAACTTTTGAACCCCTAAACAGAGGAAATCCGTCGTGTCCGTCATGTTGTCTTGTCTTTGAACAACAAGTTGCTTTCTGGATAACACCTGGAAGTTTTAGTTTCACTTTTCCTGTCATGTGAATTGAAAATGCCATCGTGGTTTCCTTTTATTCCTAACTTATTTATGTCGCCGTTTGCTATATAAGAATGCTTCATTGTTTTCTTTCTTTTTCTTTTGTTGCAGTGGAACGGCGTACATGTTAATGTACAGAAGAGATTGAGAAGAAAGGAGGCAATGGCCTGAACTTTCTGACTGAGTGGGTGGATGCAAAGGAATCAGGGGACATGGTGCAATAAAATATGGAATGCATTTATTTTATGGAAGTATTTTATGGGAATTTCTGACCTTTTTCTACAATGTGAAAAGTTTTATAGTCTATATTTTTTCCTGATCTCACTGAGCTCAACCACCAAAGTAATTTGTGTGAAGGACCAGTAGGTGGCGTTGAAGACTTTAAGCAGGAAAGGGTTTTCCACTCTCAGACCACACACACTGTGAGCACACTCACTGGTACTGGGGGGTTGGTCTGAAGTGAATGCTTAGCTGAGATATTTGCTGTTTGGGGGAAATACCTGCACTAAGATCTGGTGTGCCTGATAGAGCTGCTTATGAGTCATTCTTGAAGAACACTCAATGCATTTTTTTTCTCATTTGGGCAACAAAATCATCTTTTATTTTATGTATTCTGTCTACTTAACCACTATTAAAACTATTCTTGGGTATTACATCTCAATATGTTATGCATTTGGCGCTGCAAACACCAACTCTTTCATATATATATATATATATATATATGAACTGACAGGACCAAAGACATTGCAGTTGTAGCCAACACTTGGTATAACTGAACCACTAAAATTCCCAGTGCATTGGCGAAGAGATGGTTGGGGGGGGGTTAACCGTGTGAAACGGTGCCTATGTGCTGCAGAGCTCTGACAGAATGGAACATGTCTACACAGTGCCAGAGGCAGCAGGCTTCATGCTTAGTCATCTTGATGCTGTGCAGCACAAGTGCAGCTTTCTGCATACGGGGGTATACGTTCTCCAACTTGCAGCACACACACCGGGGACAGATCTTGAGTTGAGTCAGTGTCACAGATATGGTCAGCCATTTGTCACTGCATTTGTGAATTCCGTATGACTCTTCCTCTGACTAAAGTGCAAAGTCACCCTTAGAAATCCTGCCACCACAGATGATTAAAATGAGCTGAAAACACCAAGTACTTCTATTTACAAGCATCACCGTGCACTGTTTTTTTTATCTGTTGCACAATGCCAGTGTCAGAAGAAGAACTCAGATCAGTAATTTATTGAGCTATAAACGCACCCAGTTATAAACTCAAAGAATATTAACCGCTGGCAAGAAATGCTTCCGGATGTGTAAACAGGCGTCTGTTTTCTGATCAGATTGAAATGGGGTTTGTTGTATCCATGTCCCTCAAGGAGATAAAAAAAACAGGGTTAAAACCGAGGAACGACACCTATGCAAATTATGACACTTTATTACAATATTATTGTACCTTTAAGATGCTTCGAATGCTTAAGATGCTTCACAGCAGAGAAAAAATGCCACATATAATATTAAAATAGCACCAGTGCTAACATTTATAATTATCTAACTGTGACTCATGACCTTATGGTGGAGGGGTTTGTGTGCCCTAGAGCAGAAGCTCAAGGGACCATTTCACCCTGTCCAAGCCGGCGTTGTCAGGGTCCCACCCTGGAGCTAGGCCTGGGGTAGGAGTTTGACGCCTTGTGGATTGGGCTTCTCTGCTGTGACTGCTGCCCCCATAAACAAAATGGATGGATAATCTTGTGATAAAAATGAAATGCAGTCATATGATGAAGATCTCAATTCTGTAGTTTCTCATGCTGAAACTTATTTAACTATTACCTGCTATTATTAACTATTAGCATATTAAATTGGTTGCTTAATCTATAAAAAGCATCACATTTCATTTGCTGCCATCTAGATTAGCAAACCTAAGCTGCCAGTAATTTACAAGAAGCTGAAGAAGAAAAAAAAGAGAGTACATTTCTTTCTGAAATGGAAAACCTCAACATTGCGTTAATATACTGCAACCGTACCACAGCCTTATAATAGTGTGTTGAGTAAAAGTCACATTTGGTATATACATGCATTTTGTTTCTCCATTTCCAGAGAACAGCCTCTTCCCTTTTGTGTTTAGGGTTTTGATTAATTATGCATGTTGTAAGACCATGTGCAAAGCGCGTGTTAGATGAGCACCTGTCCGCCCCCGCCCTGACTTTGACCACATCACAGGTGCTAAAGAGTGCAACAGCATGACACATCCAGGCCACCTTGGCGCTGTAAAGTCTGAACGGCTGGACGTCTTTTTTTATTTATTTTTATTTTTATGTCAAGCAGAAATGCGTGAGGTCTTTAGCTTTATTGTTTGCTTGAGCTTAGATCCCTGCATGCAGTTACTCATAGTTTTATGGCCAATCATAATCTCTGCAATTAAGTTTTTAGCCATTTATCTTGGTCAGGTGTTACCCAGGCAGCCAAGGCCATCTTATGCTGGCATATAGTTTCTGAAGTAACGGCGGTGCTTGTTACACAGTACCATTAGGCACGTAGGCTAGAGCAGAAGGCACGATACTCCTCTGGGGTGTTCAGTGTTTCTTTTGGAGAATATATCGAACTTCATTAATGCTTTTTAGTCATTGTTGATGTGTGTTTACCAGTTACTAGGTGAGCACACCACTATGATGTGTGGAATTTGGCTATTTGAGAAGCACTCTTAAATTTTCCCTTTTTTGTGTGTGTGTGGAAGATTTCACAGGCTTAGATAAATGCATGTGGCTGCTTTGATATGTGTTTATATATGCTTTTTAAAGCAAGTGCGCAAACAAATCTTACAGCCTTTCTTTTGTTCGATCACCACTTCACGTCACTTATCAAAGAACGGCCCTCACGCTTTTCTGCCAAGAAAGGTCCGAGAGAGCAGTGAGGAAGCAGTCAAGCTGAACTGTGAACCGGTGGGCAAACTCTAATAGACACAAAAGCTGCAATTCCTTTTTTTACTTGCCTTTTTAGCCATGTTACCAACACATCTATGTCTGTCTGTCTGTCCAATATTTTGATCAAAACCGAAACTAAATTGCACCAAAGTTCTCGTCTCATTTAGTGAACTGCAAACCTGGCATTCCCATAGCTTCAGCTTTAGTTTGTTGTGTTGTCAGATTATCATTCTGTGCAGTAATTTACAATCAGTAACTCTTAAAATACTTAAATATACAATTATTTTGATATGGCATTATTGGTTTTTCATGCTAGATGGCTGATTTAGACCCTGTCTGATTATTTGTTGCACCTCCTACTAATGATTCGATCATATCTCTGACATGTCATGAGACTTCTGCTATTGCTATTCACAATCTATTGTATTTGGAGACCACGACACTCTATTATTAAGCAGTGAACAGAAACATACTAGCACTAAGCATCCTAAACTGGGGTGGCACAAAAAGGGACCTAATATTTGATTGCTCGTACACCCCCAATTTTATTTTTCTGTTTCACTTTTATTATATACTGCCAAACAACAATAACAGTCGCCTCAAGATGCTTTATGTTGTAAGATTAAACCCCTCAAAATAATACAGGTAAAACCCAAACAATCAAATAACCCTCTTTTAACAAGCACTTGGTGACAGTGGGAAGGAAAAACTCCCTTTTAACAGGAAGAAACCAACAGCAGAATCAGCCTCATGGAGGGACGGCAATCTGCTGCAACTGGTTGGGGGTGATAGATCTTAAATTTTCAATTGGGAAACCCAAAATTGTTTGACGTGAATATAAAAAGGAGGTCTTGTTCCACCTTTTCTGTGAAAACCAATGCATGGCCCTATCTGAAAAAGTAATCCCCCACCTACCCTTGACCCCAACAGTCACACATGGTGGTAGTGTAGTTGGCTGGGGCTGCTTTGCTCCTTCAGGACCTGGATGACTTGTTGTGATTGATGGAACCATGAAGAAAACCAGAAAACCCTGAAATCTGAAAGTCCATCAGTTCATGCCCTTAAGCGCAAGTACACTTGGGTTATGCAGAAGGACAATGATCCAAAACACACCAGCTAGTCCACCACCTCTTAACCCAAAAAGGAAGGTTTTGGTGTGGCCTAGTCAAAGCTCAGACTTAAATCTGATTGAAATGCTTTTGCATGACCTTAAATGAGCCATTCATGCTAGAAAACCCTCCAATACGACTGAATTCAATAATTCTACAAAAAATGAGTGGCCCAAAAGACTCAATAACTTGACAGTTAACACAAACACTTCTTTGTAATTGTTGATGCCAAGAGTGGCACAACCAGTTGTTAGATTTAGTGGGCAATGATTTTTTCCACATAGGTCCTGGTAGGTTAGTTGGTTAACTTCCTTTTACTTCATCTTAGTTTTTGTGATTAGAGTCACCAAGGGGAGTTTGAAGCATAATATTTTGTCTGAGACCTTTTTGATATGTTGGTGGCAGCTCTTACTTTGAAGGGGAATCCTCTCCGTTTCATTGTTGCTCAGTCAGTAGATGGCAAGCACTCAGTTGGAGTCTTACATGCAAATTAACAGTTACTGTGGCAGTCTGCTTTTGACTGAAGCAATCACAGGGAGCTTTTTTGGCTCAACACCCTCTTTGTGAATCTTTCAGCCAGCTGCTCCAGTCGAGAATACACATTTTCCCCTCCTGATTAAAGGTTGCCAGTAGGCCACATGACTGAGGGCTAGTGAGCCTTTATGTTCAGTTATATTTCAGTTTATTACAATAAGTGCGGTCAGCTTAAAATAAATACAAAAAGTGCATTAGTTAAGTTAGTTTCAGATGAGCCATGGCTATCTCACAGACTAGTTTTAACTTGTAACTTACACACTGTTAGATGTTTTTTTTAGCTGTGTTTTCTAGTAATCACAAATTTTGAATGCTGATTAACATTTACCCTGACATTTTAACTTGTAAATGTAAATGGATGCAACACGTTCACCTCTTACCAAATTTTTGACTGCATTATTTACTGAGGCTTGTTTTTGCAGCTGTGCCGGAGCCGCTTTCATTCAGAATTTACATGCTTCACCATCTGGTTATATTTTTACAGCCTTAAAAAAGGAACCAATTCATGCACCGTCTCTTTGCACTTCTTCTTTTTTTGGTCCACAACAGATTGTGAATAGCGGTTGGTTAAAATTGCAGGAATACGCCCCTTTGAGATGTATTTGTTAGCAAAGACATTTCCTCCATAATGTCAACCCCGAGACCCTTTAACAAGCCCCGTCATGCTCCAATCCTGTGTAACCTATCTAGCAGCAAAGCTTTGGATGTTTTGGGACTGACGAGCAGGCTCACACAGCCATTCTATGGTTATGTAATGAGGTTTCAAATAGGAAATGATTCTCTTTTTTTTGTTCTCTCGTGTTCAACTTGCAGGCCCTGGTGACCATGGTGAAGTCTGCTTTTGTAAATAGCAAACAAGAACTGAAGACAAATGTCTGCTGTGTGACTTAGATTTTTTCTGTCATACAAAAAAAAGGATTAATCAGATAAAGCGGCAAAAGACGGAACTGAAAATGTATCTGCGTTCATAAAAAGAAAAATCTGTGTATAAAATGACCAAAAGCTTGAAGTAAACTCTAAACGTGTTGAAGATTTGAAGATTTGTGAAAGTGCTTCAGTGACTTCTGCTGCATGAGTGGTCATGTCAAGGAAGAGGCCTTATCTTTCCCCAGTGAGTCCATAAAATTTCCTCTCAGGAGAAGAAGGGGAGGGGGAGTCTGGTCCAGACAACATTTGCCTCTCTCTTCCCGTGTTCAGTTGTCCTCCCCGAGATTCTTGGCAATCGAATAACGTAATAAAATGAACATCTGCTAGGTTTTCTAGGAAAAAGGGTCGTTGGACAGTCAAAGTGCTATAAGTGAGCAGCAAAGAAAAAGTGCGGTTCAAGGTTTGGTTTGGAGCAGAGCGGGCGCTGGGGTTGATCTGCTTTCATCTGACTCAAAATGGCAAGTGACACCAGTATTTAGCGGCTATTCAGTTTTGGTTATTTCTCAGGTTATTTATATTAAGAAGTGGACTTCCAGCTGAGAGGAGCTGGCTCTAACAGGAGGTGACCCAAGGCACCTTGATAATTGTGGGCTCGACATGTGGGGGATACATGACCTGATGCCCCACCCTTCATAAGTCTGTCGTTACCCTTCAGTTAGCACCTTATCTTGTCTCCTTATCGTCAGACTCAGGATCCAGGGATGATCAGCCGTTGTCTCAGAAGTCAGGCTGCTCATGTTACAGTTGAAATGGCTTTACTGATGAGTCCAGGTAACTGTCTGTGTGTGAGCGCACCTCCTCAAAGCCAGCTTTGATCATCAGAATGAAAGTTAGGTTTTTGTTTTGTGGTGCTTTACAACAGAATTTAATATGAAAGCCAAAAGTAAAAAACAAATTCCTGTTTTGACTTGCTGACTTAAAAAAAAAAGAAAAACTCATCTAAACATGTGATCGTATCATAATAAACCTTCATTTTCTCATGGCATCCTTCAAATTAAAATCCTCCCTCATCTGTCTCAGTCTACAGGAATGACTGGAATTGCACCTTTAGGCTAACCGCTGGTTCACCGATCCAGCTCTCAGCAAGTGATAAGGTCACCACAACCTGTTAACTGCTGCACACACATACACGTATTTGTTTATGCACTGCTCCACCAGCGTTTCAGTTAATAATTTGTGCAGCTGTTGAAAAACCTGAAGTGGAATCGATGCAGACAGCGACACTCTTTTCCCCTTTTCCGTGTTTAAGGGATTTGACCCGGGTCTTGCTGCTCGCTCACTCTGCTATATGGGCTGGGCACCTTGAGAAGTGAGCTATCCATTGTCAAACCTCTTTGACCTGCTCTCTCCTTCAGCCTCTCCTATTTCCGCACAAAGACTCTCTAATGCCAGGTAGCTGGCGCTGGCATTCCTGATGCATTCCACCATGGGGAAGTTGCTGGGATCAGGATGAAAAATGCCTGAAACAAAGGCCTACTCTCATTCACAGGGTTTAGGGTTCTGTGGGAAAGTCCAGGCTGGACAGAGGTTGGATGGCAGAGGAATGCAAAGCGGGGCATAGCTCACACAGTCTCTATGACACAGGCCCAAAGACACATTGACAAGGCAGAGGTCTTCTTACATGGAGGAGTCAGAAGTCAGGAAAGAGGATGATCAGACGCAGGATAACCGCAGTATATCCCTGTTTCTCATGCTTACACTTGACAGTTGAGTCATCCATTTAGCCGACGTGATGAGAAGGGCTTTGATGGAGTGCCTGCGTGGGAGGAAAATTTGGTCCAAACTTGACGGTTGTTAATACACCTCCTTAGTTGTATTTGCCTTTATTAAAATGCAGCAGGATCTGGCTTCTCGAGAAACTGACGAGTATTTCTTGCTACAAAAATGAAAGTAGTCCCGAAGCTGGCTTGACTTGAAAGTCGCTTGCTAGACTTTCTAGCAAGACAAAGTTTATGTGTTAAAGAATTACTTTGTGTTATCATTTAGTGGATTAGAAAAAAATAAAATAAACATATTTGTGATTGAAAGAATAATTAGCATATGCTAATACTGAGTAGATGAACCAGTTCGCACCTTGTGATGCCGGCCCTGAGGGTCGGAGGGTTTGAGAAAGGTGTGAACTGCGAACCTGGGAAGTGGACTCCGATGTAGGGCAGCTAGGACACACTGGGAGTTTGGTTTTCTTCTCAGGGAAGAGTTATGCAAGGCCCCTGTTAGGCAACAGGCTCGAGGAGCCAACCACCAAAAAGTGCTGGTACCGGCATCCTTCCACTGGAAGTCGAACAATTTAGCCCTGCGATAAGCTGGCAACCTGACCAGGGTGTAGGCTCCACCCCTTCAACAACCCTACACTGAATAAGCAGTTTAAAAATGACGGATGAATGGTCGAGAGAAGAGTAAGCAGAAACCTGGACCTTCTGTTCTAGGGGCATTTTTTTATATCCTGCTAAACTAACTGACTACAAGAAGCTGATGTCAGGGGGCAGATCGACGATGCTATGACAGTCGATCATGTTAAATTGACGATGAAATAATTGAGACCATATTTAGATGTAGATAATAATACTTAATTTTTAACTGGTTCCTCAGTATGTTTTTGTTTGTTTCTTTACATTGTGGCTTTTTTTAATCTAATAAACCAAGATGAAAGCTGGAAAAAAAATATTAATAATGAGAAAAAAACTATTTTGTGTAACTGAAATAGAAATTCATCAGCATTTTCTGCTTCTACTTTTAATCTCAAGAAATTTTCAGATTATTAGACCCACAGTGAGTTGTTTTGGTTTGGTTTTTTTGTAACGGTATGAAGTTAATTCCTTTAACGCTTTCTGTAGAAATCAACTGCCTGGTTTCGCTTCACCCACCTGCCCCGGAGCCATATCTGAACTGCGGCTTGTGAAGATTTAGAGAGAAATTTTCTGTCAGAGCTTTTCCGTTCTCCCACCACAAATTCACTTCTCATGCTATGTGGAAAGGCAGTAGCCTGAGTATAATTTAAATTACCTGTAATTAATGACACATGAATGCCTTTCGTGTTTTGACAGAATGAACAGGTAATTATTTTCAAGCCCGGCTCGAGGCTTTGCTTCAGGGATGCCAGCGTGTCTTGGTAAGATAGTTGATGAAATATCTCAACTGCTATCTCATGTACTGCCATGATAATGTCTACAGATATTTATGGTGCCCAGAGGATAAACTGTAATAATTTCACACTATTTTCTCTCCCTATGGGGTATGCAAAACTAATGAGGGAGCTCCCTTTTTGAAAGGCACTGTGATCATATTACACAGATAAACTAAGATGGGAAACACAGTAAACATCATACCTGTGCAACGCAGGCATGTTTGCAGGCTGATGTTAGCTCAAAGCACTGCTGTGCCTCATTTGCTAAAACATGCATGTAAGGCCAGCAGGCATAATAATAATTTGGTTCGTACCACCGTGTTACGTGTATCGTAAGTGTATTGCCTCCACAGTACTTCTTGTTTTATTATATAATTTTTTAAAAATTTAATATGAAATAAAATCTTAATTAATTGATATTTCATTGGTTGTACGAAAGTCTTTTCTTTTTTGACCTTTTTCTCTGTGCACATAATTTGATTCAGCAGTGCATTTGTGATGTATTGACCCAAATGACAATTTCCACCTCACAGTGAATATTTAATTGGTTAGTCAGAAATAAAAGATTCAACACTGAAGATTTTGTAAACGGAAAAACCCAAAACAACAAAAAGTAAGCAGCTGGAGGACAGAGGCGTTTCTGACAAGGGTCCGTCTGGGAGATCAGAATATTTAATAATCAGAGATAAAACAAGGCTTGTGTGATTTATTAGGTGAAAAGTTGAGCAAGGAGGAGAATTTAAATCTAATATTGTGTTTGATAATTATTTTGCAACGTGGTAAAAAAAATAAAATAAAAACAAAGAAAGGTGGATTAGTTGTATATTCTTGTAAATATTTCCAGGATCATATGAGTTATATTATTGCAGCTGCTGGTGATCCAAAATATGATGGAGTAGAAGCAGGAAGGAGCATCATAGTACATTTAACCTGTACTTTAGTATAGTGCTCAAATAAATGTACTAGGTTACATTCCTACTGGTCCTGTCTATGCTCTCATCCAATGGTGTTGAGCATGCTAGGTTAACAGGACTCCAATCCAAAGCCACTGGCTGGCTAAATGGACTGATTGTTAGTGCTTTTATACTCTACCTGTGTTTTATAAGCACTTTATCTATATCTAAGTGCTTTCTATCTAACATTCACACTCCGAGGGGAACCACTCAGGGTTCAGCATCTTGCCCAAGAATACTTTGACACTCAGAATGGAGAAGCCAGGGATTGAAGTCCCAACCTTCCCCAGCTGATTAGTAGATGATCTGCTCTACTTCCTGAGCCGCAGCCACCAGTGCCGGCCAATCGTACTTCAGGGGATAGGTGCCCCACATCACCCCACCCCTCATAAACACACTCCTGTTGGAGGGCAAGGATCAGCAGAAAACTCATGAACAAACATTAGGAAAACTGTTCACATATCTAAATGAAGTTGAAATCAAGTTGCATGGGACCATGTGCATAAATAAAATATTCTTTCCTACTTAAGCCTTTCTAATTTTCTCTGACACTATTTGCCACAGGAAGACAGGAGAGAGCTCTAAATTCTGCATTTGATCAAATTTAGCTTTAAAAAAGGATACAATCTGATTGTGTTCATGTGACGTTACACATGGTTGATGAGCAGAGTGGTTCAGACTGACTGCAGCCTTCATAATAAAATTAACAGAGATCTTTTCTTCTCTGTGTGATAAAGCCCACAGAGATAGTGACATCCATTTCTCTCAATACAAAATCAAATATCACGAAAGCTTGTGGATCCAATTAAGCAGCCAAAGATATGCTGTTAAGCTAGAAGATTTCCTGCTTAATTTGCATGAAAATAGCAGCTGGAATTGTTTATCTGTAGTTTCCACATTTCACACATAACTTGCATCTTGCGTTGCCTGTAAACAATGCCTTTCATGACACACGAATAAATGCTGGCAGTTTCTGATAAACCTTTTTGCCTCAAAGGCTTTGGTCGGGCCGGTTTTTCACATGGAGATTAAATCGCAGCCGAGCACACCTAAACAATTAAAGCTGCTATTTGTTTATGCTCTGAGCTGCGGCCTGCTATCAGCTCAGGCACTTTATCATCTGCAGGGCCTATATGTAGCATGTGGTTGCGGCGCGTTGGAGATGGAGTATGTGGGGAAATGAAAGGAGATCTGTTGCAGGCCACAGGCCCCTACACATTCTCTGATGTGGCTTTAAGACTTCCTAGGAAATGTGAGGCCTTCTGGGATAGCGCTTAAGTGGTCTCCAGAGTTTTGCAAGCGTGTGTTGGGAGTGTGAATGAGTGCATGTGTCTGTAGCATACTGTATCTGAGTGTTTTTTGTTTTGTTTTTTTTTCTTCCTGCAGCTATATTGTTGATGTCTTTCTTCCTTTGAGGCATGAGGATCCAGTTTTCAAGGAATCAGGGAGTGTTGCAGGAATCAAAAGAACACACCATATCACACAGGTGATTTTTTTTCTTATGGGCCGTGCCTGCTGATATGATTTTGTCTTTGAAATTTCACTTCTGCTTTACAACCGTGAAATGCACAGGCTTTAAAACACACTGCTTTCTCACAGCCTGTTATCAGTCCTGCTCAAACAAGGTGCTGGCTCATGAGATAAACAGTGAACTATTATCTCTGCCATCTCTAGTTCTGTGTGCCCTTGAGTGGGTTCAGTTGGAGAAAAATGTTAATGTTCATGGGTATTCAATATCATATCCCCTTTTTCTTTTTGTTAAGTGAATAAGGCTGCAGAGAGGCCCAGCCCCTCTCATCTGCACCCTGTTATGGCGGAGCGGGAAGATGACATCATATTGGTCTCAGAGTGGCGGCTGGTAATTGGCTCTCTCTCCTCCTCCAGCGGCACGGGCCAAACAGAACACACAAGTGGAGCCAGGCAATGCGAGTCAGATGCTCTGGGTTTTTCCAGAGTGGCTGGTGGGGCCTCAGTGCAGACTTAGAGCCAAGAGGCCTCGCAGAAGGGGTGTGCTGATCCAACTGTAAATGTCAGAAATGAATGAAGGGCCTCAACTCAAAATGAAATGTGATATAATGCGCTGCAGGCCCAGCCCGTTTGATCTGCTGCACAATCCGCTGCTGCTCGTCTGGATCACTGACATTTGCTGCGATATGACATTGCAAAAGCATTTTCATGTGGACGCTCTTGCGAGAGCCAGCTTCAGCGAGCTCTCAGCCCACACAATGTTCCATTACAGTGAAAACTGAGTGGCTACACCTCTCTGGGTTGCAGAGGAGCCGCAGCCAGCAACTGTTTGTAATATTAAAATCAGCGCACGGTTTCTCAGTGCTGAAGAAATTCACATGCTCTGCAATGCGGATGCATTCCTGACGATGGATGATGTAAAGCTCCACGAGGCTTTATCCTGAAATTCCCAGCACATGTCGGCAACATCTGGAAATGAACTTAAACCTGTGCAGGTTCAAATGCGAATCCCATCGGCAGGAGAATAACACACAAAAACAAATAATCCTATTAAGTTTTTTAGGCAGCTGTTTGATGTGGCAACATGGGCAAAGTGTAACTGGTTGCAGTGGATCTGTGAATGAGACCTGCTTCTGCCCCGAGGGCGCTCCCACACGCAGCATGTGGCCTGGCCTGAGCTGTTGGATACGTCTGTTGTAATGAAGCACAGTCGTTATCTTTTATGGCGGCCGCTCAGTTGTGCCACCATGTTTCATGCCACAGAGGCGGTTGTATGAAAAACAAAGGTGCACTGATCTTCTGATTACAGAGGATTACATAAACCTCTCTGTTATCATCTAACAGAAAAAGTTGTGAGAACATGTTGGCTGTCTTAAGCCAAGTGTGGGAAAACATGTGCTCCTGGTGTGTTTAAAAGAGGGTGCAGTGCTCAGCGTGTTGGCACGTGCCCACCCGCCTGCCTGTTGACTATTGTTGTTTCCCCACATCAGTGGCAGATAAATGGATGTCAGTTGTGAAAGGAAGGTCACAGTGCAGTTGTAGGTGGTGAGAACATCAACAGAGTTCCTGTCAGGGCCGAGATGCAACTCAGCGTCTGTGGGCAAAAACGACTGACTGAGCAAAAAGTGTCAGACAAGCCGCTCTGCTGTCTCTGGAATGAGTCTAAGTGCTTTCAGTCTCAGTGCTCTGTCAGGTCCTGCACTGAGCTGTGAAGAGGTGCACTGCAATAACACAGAGTAGGTGTTATAAGAAATAAATGCTTTTTTTTTTTTTTACTTCAATAGGTTTCTGCAAAGCCCACTGGCTTTAAAGGTGATTAAAGATCGATGAGTAATCATTTCCAAAGCTGGGTTTAAAGTTTAAAGCTCCACCTGTGTAATGTTTAAAGCGGCACTATACTATTCTTCAGCCACCAGGGGCAGCAGAGCAGGTTTTGAAGGAAACACTGGTGCATTATCGCTCAACTGTAGTTGTTGTGGTCAGCATATTAGCAAAAAACTGTTATGTGCACACCCTCTCTTTCTTTATGTCACCCCGCCTATAGCCCCGCTCTGCTCCTGCGGGAAAATCAGCAGCCAGATGTTAACTCTCAGGCCGTAGACCAAAAACAATGCACTGCAGTGGCCCTGAACGATAGAGGACTGCTGACGTCCTCGCGTACATCTATGCTGGTGAATTAATAAATAAGCTACTTCAAGAAAAAGCTGAGGGACACAGAAAGAGAAAAGAAGGCTGAATTTGCTCGAAAAACCCTCAGACAAGTGTGTTCGCGATTCACTGCGAGAAGTGTAACGTCGGTAAGCATAAACTAAGAGTGTCTGGTAAAGCATTCGTGCTGCAGTTCTGGGTGTGAAACATTTTACTGTGATAATCATGAATGGGCTTTTTCACTTCCTGCAATAAGTCATCTGAGGACAGAGAGTTCATTTTGAATGAGCTCTCGGCTCCACTTAAACTCCACAAGAATCTGGTCAGAGCTGAAGCTTAAGCGGAAAAAGTCCCCGTGTAGCTTATTTTTCATTTTCTGCTGCTACTGATGCACATTTCCCAGGACATCCTCACTGCCTCTCAGCTGGTGAGCTAGCTGTCCAGGCATAAACTGCGCCTGAGGGAGGAAATGATTCTAGCATGAGGGAATGTGTTATCATTTTCTCCTTCTTGTGCGTGCTCCCCTTAACCAGCTGAGTGTTATATATTTATGTTGCTTATCTGCAAAAAGAGAAAGAAGCACATTTCACAGCTTGGGAGAGGGTGACTTGTGCCTTCTGCTCTTGTTTTTTTTTTTTTTTTAGATTTGGACACTTCCGTGTGTCACGTCAGTGCGATTAGTCCAGACAGGACATGTGCACTGAAATATCAGATGTCATGTAAGCTGTCGTCTGTCTGCACAGTGCAGTCTATATCATGTTCCCCATCCGTGAAAGGCTGCTCTTTGAAGGAAGTAGACCCAGCTGTTGTTGGCCATTAATACCTTTGTTGTTCCTTTCTGTTAAACAGCAATATTTGCAGTCACAGCCCAGTTAGTACACTTTCATGTCATGTCTATTTGCCCTGAGGATGCACGCCTAATTTTTTCTAACAGCAATGTTAAGCCTCACTAGCAGACTTCCAATCATCACCCTGAGGTGTGTTTATATTAAAAATGCATGCTGACTGGCAGAGATAAAGCGGTTGAGAAAGAGTCTCGGTGGCATAGTTGCAAAACCATAATTTTGCGACTTTTTTTGCTGAGCTTAAGTAACGCTGCATTATGTAAAACATTTATGTTGTTTGGCCACTGTGTAGAAATTCTAAAGAAGTCACAGAGGCTGCTGATGGGACACGTTTTAGTGTTAATTTATGAGAGCACAGTCATGCGTCTGCACTTCAAACGTATATGGTGTGAAGAAAATTTGTAAATATTTTTACCAGGTATCTGATTTATTTATTTATTTTTAGATGGTCGAGCTTCGTGATGTGATTGACTCAGTGGAAGCAAACCTCACTTCGTGGCAGTACAAAGGAAATTCTGACAGCATTTCAGAAAGCGTCAGGCACCATCCCAAAAGGAGATCCTACGAACTTCTGTGAGAAAGGAAATGCCAGCAAGAAAAGATCCCCAGGTTGACCTTGAACATCTTGTAGTACAGAGAACTGTCAGCCACTACAGCTGATATGCCAAGCCAGGCTCTGTTTGGATTGAAAGAGAGCGCCCTGTAAATGTTCTCTTCCTGTTTTCCAGATCTTAGAAATCTTAGATAATATGAGGGATTCCTGTATTTTAGTTAGGTAATAAATATGTTTTGTACTCAATATAATTACTATAATCCAAGATACTTGCATTTAAAATGTGTCCCATCATTATGGGACATACTTAAAGCCAGTTTTTTTTTGTGACTACTTTATTTATTGAGATTTATTGAGACATTAAGATGCATGAGCACCAAATTTAACCTTTAACTGAACAACAAACAGAAAAAAGTAGTTTATTTTTTTACATAAACAAGGCAATATGTTTCCTAAAGTCTGATTAATCCTCTGATTTCTGGCTCTTTTCCACACTGTGTATTCTGCCCTGTCTCCAGATGGCTGCTCCTCCCTGAGCCTGGTTGTGTTGGAGGTTTCTTCCTCTCAAAAGGAAGTTTTTCCTTCCCACTGTTGCCAAGTGCTTACTCACAGGGGGCAAGCTGATTGTTGGGGTTTCCTCTGTATTATTGTGGCATCTTTACCTTAAAATATAAAGCACCTAGAGGCGACCTTCATTGTGATTTGGCGCTGTACAAATCAAACTGAACTGAATTGGATTAAACACTCAGTATTGATCTGCTGCTTGAGATTTTGCGTGCCATGGTGTTGAATCCAAAGTGTGGAAATTATACCAACACACTGTATTTGTATTAGCAACAGACCGAGTGCAAGAAACCTTGCACAGTGCAAACATACACACTCCCATTCACATCCGAGTACACAGATCAATCTGACAGCCGCCAATGAAAGGGTGTAGAGAGGAACCGCACCTTGAGAGCCCCAACAACTTTTTTCATGTCTCACAAACAGCCGCAAGTGTCAAGCTTCTTCCTCCCACACAGCACATTTCACACATTTCACACATTCCACACGAATGTTTGCTTTTTTTTTTCTTTACCAGGTCACGAGAATCAATCCAGTGCAGCATTTTGTGTCTCACCAGCTTTTAGAGATCACTCTACAAAGACTATTTATTTCATCTTGTGCAACTCCTTCTTTGCATAGTCATCATTTTTTTTTCTGCAGTCCAATTGAAAGTCTTGCTTCTCCCTATGAGTATTTATGTCCTCATGGGCTGACCATAAAGATAGCTTCCCCATGCTTTCATTTCCTCACTCACAGTGGGAATCCTGACCAAGGGACTGAGCTCTGGTCATCTCTCCAACTACAACATGTCTCACTGCTTCCTGTTATCGGTGATTACACAAGGCTGGGAAACAGAGACATCCTAGGTTGTCGGGGAAGCGACGAGCTTCCCTGTCGACATCCACGAGAATGGAATAATTGGACTTTTCATAGGGACGCTGATGGAAGACACAGCTGTTAGCATTCACAAACATCCTTGTCTGCAGACACAGCCTTGGAAATATGAATAAAACTCCAAATCATTCAGCATGTTATCATAACATTAATTCTGGTTTTCTTGTGTCATTTCAGTGGTTACCTCAGCATGAAGGTTCCTGATTCGAAAGTCCTGGTCATCTGTTTGCATGTTTTGGATTGGCTGTGTGGGTTTCACAGGTTTGGTTAATTTTAAAATGATGTGAAAGTATGTGGTTGTCTGGCTCATTGTTTTGGCCCCGTGACACACTACCAACCTGCCTGCCTCTTGCTCTGAGACAGCTGGGAGAGGCTCCAGCACCCATGAGAAAAAATGAAAATAAAGAAAATGGATAAATGTGTTTGACTCAGTTTGAAACACTGTCATGTGAAACACCTAAAACAGCAACACTTAACATGTGCTTTAAGTGGTATGCTATCCTGTGTAATCAAATATCGAGTGACATACCTGCTGTTAGTTTACCGCAGTGGCACTCAAGTTTATTTTTAACATGCCCCATTTATGAAGCTAAAAAAAGCGTATTTTTTTAAATTCAATAAATGTTGTCAAAACAGCTACAGAAAACTTACCAAACCCAGGCCATCTGCACCACACTGGTATGGGCTAGAGTGACCAGATCACCCTCTATACGTGGAACGGTGCAGCATTTTTTATTCCTTGTCATTGTGTCCCACATCTCAAGACAATGTCCCAGATTCTGGCGTGTTCTGTAGGGCGTGCACTTTTCTAAAGTTTGGCTTTTACCCAGTGCAAATGAAAGGATGGCTTTTTATCATAGCTAGAAGAACATCAGACTGTCTAATGCCTTCCTCATCAGCGAAAATTACGGCTCAGCAAAAAGTCACAAGCGTTGCAGATTTTGTTGGATATGATAGAAACTTCTGCTGAGAAAACGAGGTGGCAGAATATTCTGAGAAACAAAACCCCAAAACAAACAAAAACTATCTTTCTATCTATCTATCTATCTATACTGCACAGTTTACTATATTTTTATTTTTAAGTTAGATATGAACATTTCAGACTATCCCATGCACAAACACAGTGTTTGTCCCACATTTAGTTTGTTGGGATCTGCTTACCCTAGTTTGGCCCCGCACCACAGTCTGAGAACCACTAATCACGCTAGTGCAGTATTATTGCTGTGAAAACTTTTCACAGCAGATGTTTTTCGACTCAACTTTTCATAACATGATAAGCACATGCAAAACTGATTTTTTTTAAAAATAGGTGACCTGTTTGTTTTGCGTTTCCTCATTTTGTGTTATATAAACAATGCTGCGATGAAACGATTCAGTGTCGCCAAAATAAATAATGAGGTGAAAGTAAACCCTTTGAGGCAAAAGCTCCTGGAGAGAAACCGACATCAGCTCTTGATGCTATCAGCTGCTGCAGGCACAGCTCACAAGATGCTAGACTGGATCATTCGGACAACATTTGACAACTTCAGCATATATCAGTAAAGATATATGTTTGTTTAATAGTTTAATAATATATGTTTAATAGTCATCAAAACCTAGTTTGATGACTATTAGAACAGTTTCCGTGTTTTTCCAAGAGTAGCTACATAGGCAGAGACCACCCTCACTAACGTCGGATGCACACCCAGTCATTTTGTTCAAATAGGAAGGCACAGAATATGTCAGAAACCACTCAGAGCTCCTGTTAAAGTAACAGAATTAAAGATTTTATTCTTTGAATCGTGCAAAGCTACTCCAGTGGTGCAGATATAAATATGAAAAGCATGACTGGTCCCCTTTAAATGGCCTTGAGTCAGCATGCACCATGAACTCAGACAATCTGACCTAAGTAACATTTGATCAGTTACTCCAAGGCTTCTCCTCCTATAACATGCCAAAATGCTTTGGACTATTCCTTTAACAAGCAAAAATGTCGTCCTCGCGGAAGCACTAGACGAAAGGTCACAAGAGTAGTTTGACTGTTTGCACCAAAATTCTTGGCAATCCAACAGACAAGCAGCTACAGGTATCTCAGGCCCTGGTGTGTAACACGATGCCTTTTGTGCATATTTCTGGGGTAAATACAGTGTGTGGGTCATTGTGGACAGTGCTGAGGATGCAGAGTGATACAGCCAGAACTTCAGCAGCACTCCCCAGGGACTAGGCCTTGGTCCTGGGAAGCAGTGGCCTGAGATCAAGCAGACCATCGCGACTTGAGCCTGCCGCAGTACTGGGAACCTCCTCCTTTCCCAGCGTGGGTTGTTGGTTGACATATGAACAGCTACTAGGATTAGCTCCTCCCAGACTTTTGGTGGGAAGACTTGATGAGTTTCTCTTTGGTGACTGAAGGCAAAGAGGAAAAGGTTTTCTCCTGGGCGGTAACTATTATTAACAAGCCCGGTGGACTGCTAAACAAGGCAGTTCTTGTGGGAATGTTTAGTTTGATCAAATGTTCTGTTTCCAAGACAGCAAAATTATTTTGTGCATGTGTAGCATGTTGTATCATGATCAGTCTGATCCACCTCTCTTAGCTGAGGGGGGGGAGCCCTGAACTTGGTAACAAAGCCTGGTGTCTGGTTCTGTAAGCTTGCTATTTGATTAAGACTAATCTTGAGGTTTTGCTTTCAACTGCTTTTGTCTCGGGTGGAAGTACTTTTTTTTTGCTCTCTTTCAATGTCTAAATTAACACTCAGCCTGTTTGACTGGATTTTGAGCCCTCTGATTTAAAAACAGCTGCACCCAAGGATAATGTCCATGAGGGGAACAGACATGAGAAAATGCCAATCAAGCAGTTTACAAATTAAGGGGAGGAAAGCGCTCCTTTCCTTTCTTCTTTAGAGTCTGTGTAGGAAATAGATAACAAAAAAACAAAGGAAAGCAACTAGTATTAAAGTTCCCTAATTAAGACATCATTAGCGCGTTCCAGATGAAGTCGGAAGTGGGAAATTCATCTGGAACACCACCTCAAGTTGAAGCAGCTCCGCCAACCTCGAGTTAAAAACCCAGGATGGCGGCACTGAACATAAACAGTAACAAAACTGCAAAGCTTTTAATCTGTGCTGCCACTATTGTGTATTTGTGACTATGTGACAGGCTGTATCCATGAACATGCTGCAGCGATGTTTTTAACAAGCACTGTGATGCATAGCTAGTGATGTTCTACTTTGCTAAGATGCCAAACAAATCCTGTTTTTCCTTGGTTTTTTACAACTTTGCTACTGGAACAAGGTCAACTTGGGAGTGACGGCACTCCCGGCTTCCGAAGTATCTAGAGCGCGGCATATATCTTTGTGCTTTTAAACCGTTACAGAGGCCAAAGTGCAGGTTTTATGATTTTGGATCACCCTGCTTCTTGGTTCCCTGTGGTCATGCCTGTTTTTGTTAAACAAATGAGATGTTAACGATTAAGCTTTAGAGGTGCTCGCTTTCCAATGATTTCACCTTTGAACAGAGCCAGGCTTGCTAAGTTAAGCAGGCAGATTTAAGAGCGTTATTGAGCTTTTTTTTTTTTTTTTAAGCTTTTTTTTTT
>VVHJ01052286.1:23101-35734 GCA_015107715.1 Tylochromis polylepis
ATTGGGTTTTTTTTTTTTTTTTTAAGCTGTTCTTTAACTGTGTGATTCACTGGAAGAGGCTTGTGATGAGATTCCATCGTCATATCTTAAGATTGGGCAATTACCGCGTTGTGTCTCACAGTCTTACTTGGAGATGAAATGATTTCAGTAGTTGCCAAGTATGTGAAATCACTTGGCATTATCAGACACAGGAACGCCCTGGTGGATGCAGACTCAAGCTAATGGTCTGTGCATCATCAGGCAGGTTGGCTCCTCTGCTCCTCTGGACCTCCCACCCACTGCAGGATCAAAGCTTTGCTGGATGTCAGGGGACCGGAGGAGAATGACATTGTCATCAACCACTGACCACACCATCACTATGCTAACTCATATCACGGTATTTCCTGCAGATAGGCCTGGTATGCCCCTGTTTGTCTTATTTCTTTTATTCTCAGCCTCTCTGGAATGTCAAATTACACAATGTGCAAGAGGAAATGTCAGATTTCACCATCACCCTAAAGTGTTTTTGTTTGCTGTGCTTGTGTTGCTAGCTGCGATGGTAAGCTCAACGCGGGCCTGAGATGGACCAAACAATTGCCTTGTGGTTGAAGTGAAGTGGTTGTGTCGAAACCATGTCATGCTATGTAGCCTTTGCTTCCTGCATTTCACACACTCTTCCTTTGTCTTCTGTGCATGCAAGTGGACAAATGCAGTCAGCCAAAACTGCCACAGAATGGTTTCAATTTTAAGAAGCGTTACCTCACAGAAACTACTCCCCAGCCCCACTTAGGTTTATTAAACTGACAGCAATTATCAGTGTGTATCAGCGTGTTTGATCTGGCTACAGTTCATGGCCTGTGCCTCTATCTGTGGGACCATTGATAACAGGTTGATGCATCCTTCTGTTTGGATTCAGGAGACGTTCAGACGTTTTGAGGTCTCCCTGCTGAATTTAATCAAGCAATGAGACCAATGAAATGAATTAAGACTGGAGCTGAGTCAGCCTCACAGAGGCCTCTTTATGCTGCTGCCGAACTTGACAGGGCTCAGGGTTAGCATGCATCACACACAGGAAAACACCAGGCAGCTTCCAGACAGTCCCAGCCACAGCAGTCGGCCTCTGAATCTCCCCCCTACACACTCCTTCTGCACGCTGTTTATAAGAAGCATATCGCCTTGCTAGAGCCACTTTCAAAGAGCTTTCGTTCACATTGTGAGGCCCCCCATTTCCTCCTCTCTCTCAGGAGGGAAATGTAAGTGTGCTGGAGTGGAAATGTTGCAGAGTAGAAGGGAAGTGACCAAGAAGACCAAGAAAGCCATGTTATTTGTGGGGCTGTGAGGCCCATAGGCTTAAAATAAACTTACACAAAATGACTTACTGGAAACTGCTCAGTCTTTTGCTGCTGATTAATGCCTCATTTTTCTTTGGGCACAGAGAGTGTTTGAGAGCAGGACAGAGGGAGAAAGACTAACTTTTGTTTGATCCAAGGTCACTGAGTGGCCAGCTGCAAGGCGCTCTATCTACCATAGGGATCTGCCTTCCTATTGGACATCCTGTCTCTGATGAATTGTCACTCTTCTCATTTAAAATTGCACAGAGGAAGCTGGCTGCTGCCAAGACACACCTACCGGCACACACACTCTAGCCAATCAGATGACTCCAGTTGTCCAGCATCCTTCGCACTCAGAAAGCCAAACAGCTGCCACAGGAGCTCCTCTGCTGGAATTTTTGTTTGTGTATTTCCTTCCCTAATCTCTGACCACACACACTTGTTCACTTGTGACAGGCAGCCACTGCCTTTTGGCCCTGGCCCAGTCCTCCACCCCGCCCCTCCACACCCCACGTCTTCTGCACCGCCCTGAGACATCTGTGTGTTGTGAGGCAAAGGAGCAGGAAAGCTGGGCGAACTTCAGAGACGGCTGTTGGAACCCAACAAGGGGGCCCCCACATCAGAGTTATATAACAGTAATCTAACTGCATGCTCACATGAAGAATATCACTCTTTCTCGCCTGCAGATGCATGCCGTGTGCTCATGCCGTGAACATGGAGGCTGTTTCACATGCATTCTGTTTTTTTTAGTCTTGCATGCAGATAGAGAAACGGCGCAGATGCAAATATCTTATCTACATATCTAAGTGATTTCTTATAGACATCATCTGGAGGGGATGTGCCCTCATCTAGTTAAAATCCAACGTTTGTCATTTGTGCTAAGTGTCCCTCTCTACCCAACATATTTAAAAATTAATTGTGAAAAAATGGCTATTTTAGCCCAAAATTTAATATTTTTTTTAGCCTCTGGTAGAGAGTTTGATGAAATAACTACCACTGTCAAAACAGTTTATTAAAGGACACGACGATAATATGAAACTCAGTTTAAAAACTAAAAATGCTTTCTTGCTGTAATTAACTTATCACCTGAATCTGCACCTCTTCTCTTTTTCTATGTATGTTTTAGCTCATTATCTAGCTGTTCCATCCTTAACCTTTTCTGTCTTGGTTCACTCTCACTGCTCTCATGCAGCTGTTTCTAGTGAAAAGTTCAGTTCAGATTTATATACCACCAAATCACAACAACAGTCGTCTGAAGGTGCTTTATATTGTAAGGTAAGCCATACAATAATAGAGAGAAAACTCTAACAATCAGACAACGCTCTATGAGCAAGCTTTTGGCAACAGTGGGAAGAAAAATGAAAATGAGAGGAAGGAGACAGGACAATAGACACATCAAATGACAGACAGACACAGTCACCCAGTAGTTGGTGAACATATATTAGAGTTTGTAGAAGTTAAAGACCAAAAACTGTTGAGATAGAGAAAATATTGGATTCTTATTGACCAAACATAACTCAAAAAGTAGTAAAAATAATATTGCTGAGTATCACAGCTGGGTGTGTAAATACCTGGTTGTATGTTAACAGCTTAAAAAGGTAATGACAGGTCAACGCTTACAACTTGCTTTTATTGCCAGGTTAGCAATAGAAGCATAACGGGGAATAGAAACACAAAAAACATGATGGAAATAACCTATTAAGAGTAGCTCTAGTGCCTAATATAACATGTTGTAACTTGTTAGCTTAATATATTACAAAAAAATAAAGTGTAATACTTTCTGTTCACCACTTTAAGGGGGGTAATTGGTAGACTATACTTAGCTTTGAGTAAATAACTGAGAGGTCCATTTTTGCAACTAGTTTCTGCTATTAGCTTAGCCAAGCAGGACAAAAGGAACCTAACAAGAAGCAGCCTAGGAACACATTGTGTGTATTAAGATGTTACATCTTGTTTGAATCATTTAAAACAAAAATAGTTTAAAATCTTCTTGATCTTCACCACTTTATATGGCAAACGTAGCTCAGTGTTCATAACTGAATTCTGCTGATAGCTTTGCAGTTAGCTTAGCAAGACAAAAACGATGCGTTAGTGTGGCTGCTTTAAAGCACCTCTAGCAAAATGCACTTCTAGTCACTTAATTAAGGTGTTACCTGTAGTTTAATTGATGTGGTACAACAAAGTGTATTTACCCATTTATGGTTCCAGTCTAGTGAGATCAGAACCATATCCGGTCTTTAAGTGATGACGTATGAACCCTGCTTCCGGGTCCAAACTACTCTGCGTTTATTAAGGCTGTTGTGTTTTTAGTACGTTTGAATGCTTTGTATCTTGTTCTATTTAATCTGAACAAGCCCCTAAAAACAGTCGGCCTCTCTCGGTTTTTATTACCACTATTCATTTTAAAGCTCAGTTTTTAAAACCTTACGATGTAAATACAGCCCATGCAGCAGTAAATTAATTACTAACCTTGTATTGTGGATGGATTATCTCAGTTGTTCTCCTGACTGAAGTTTGATCCGTTTACAACATCCTGCCATGCAATTACATTTTTCCCTAATCATCGGGAACCCTCACGTTAACTTTTAGCATCATCCTCCAGCTTCACTGTGTCTATGTTATGCTAACATAGCTGTGTCGCTAGCGATCACGTAGCACATCATTATATACCAGCTAGCCCAACTTCAGTAACCCTACAAACGTCACGGCTGTTTAGTTTTCTGTTTTCATTTATGTCGGAAGGGATAGCAGAGCTGTAAGTTTTAATTTTTTCAGAAATCCCTCAGTCAGAACGTGGTACATCATGTTTAGGTTGAAACTAGCGAGCTAACTCCCTGCTAACTTCTGACTCCGTTAAATTTCATGCCTGGATTTTAAACTTAATTGTTACACCTGGTAGAGCAGCCACACTGATCATTTTATTACAGATGAAAGAATGTAGACAATTTGTAACTTTCAGTGATGCCGCAGTGTTCGTTTGACTTTGGGACCTGAAGCGGAGTTTGGACCCAGAAACGGCTAATGACGTCAGACTTAAAGACTGGAGAGTGGCATGAATCTGCCTTAAACTATCTCTAGCACCTTAATTATGACGTTTTATCTTGTTTAGTTAATGCAATTCAAAAACAAAGTGTAAAACACTGTCGCTCTCTTCCTCAGTGTCGCTTTTGTCCTGTCTCCCTCCTCTAACTCCCAACTGGTCACGACAGATGGCTGCCCCTCGCTGAGCCTGATTGCTTCCTGTTAAAATTACATTTTTCTTTCCCTCCGTTGCAAAGTACTTGCTCACAGAGCATTGTTTGATTGTTGGGGTTTCCTCTGTATTATTATAGGGTCTTTCCCTTACAATATAAAGCATGTTGAGGTGACTGTATGTAGTTTGGCGCTTAATTTATAAATAAAATGGAATTTAACTGAATTATTTACCATTACACATTATTTGGCAGACTCTTTACTTAGCTTGGAGAATTAACTTCCTGGTATCTTTGCTAAAGTAAAGACCATAACATAATTTCACACTTTTGATAAATACACATTAAACATACAAAGGACACAGCAAACTGTCATTTAATAATCTTAGAGTTACTGAAAGATTCATTTTATTACTTCTGGTCTGGCTGGAAATCACAATTTTGTAATTTCAGTTGAAGTTCCCCTCAACTGCCCCTTCAAGTCAGATTTCTAACTTGGAAACTGAAGTGGCCCCACCAACCCCGACTTAACTGTCCAGGATGGCAGCAGTGCACATAAGCGTTAGTAAAACTGTATATAAGTTATAGTTACTATTGCCAGTTTTGTGGTCAGTACGCAGAACACTGAGCAGGCATGAACGTGCTGCAGCAGTGTTTTTAAGTGCAAAAAAACAAGTGTTGTTCTGCATTGCTAGTGATGCATGAATGGCTCTACCATGGTTTTCTGACTTTACTACTGACAACTGCTGAACTCGGGAGTGATGTCACTTTTAGCGCTAACATCCAACTTGGTTTGTGCTAAGCTTAGGAAGCTCATTGACTGCTAGCTGTGTCTACAGAAAGCAGATATTAAAAAGACATTTTTCAGATAATTACTCTAATTACTCAGCATGATAGCGATGACTGTCCCTTTGCAGTGTTCTTTATAAACATTTTGCAGTAGGAATCTTTTTCTCCAGCACCTTATAGAACCTCTTTTGTTTCAAACCATACTCTCTTCCTCACCCCTTTGTCTGCTGTTTCTCCTGAAATGATGATGGAGAATGGCCCAATGGTTCTTGAAGGCTCTGGAAGAAATGAGGGTTGCAAGCTGCTGGACATCAGACTTGCATATGGACATGAAGGAGGAAGAGGAGGAGGGACATCCAGCCATGACCGAGGCCCAAAATGTAGAAAAGAAACCCCCTTGTGTTCATGACCCAGACCAGGGCCGGATGTTGCTATCTGTTCTGCCATTGTCTCCTCAAATGTTGGCATTTGAGTTTGAATGATGGCTTTCAGTTTAGCCAAAACATTCCTAAGACACAGTGGGGGAAACACCCTCTTTTTCCTGCACTGATTTGATGGAGCTCCATTTGTTTTCTAATCTTACTGCATAGTTGAGTGCAAATTAGCTGGTTGCACCACAGGGTTTCCAATCACATCTGAAGGATTGATGGTGGGAGTTACTCAGGCATTAAGGAAGTGGGATTTACAAATCCAAAAAAATATAATTATGAGATGCTGGGTAAAGAAAACCACAGCATTTGTTGATAGCAGCTCTAAACAGTTATTTCTCCAGCATGACTGGCTTGGAGTTCTACCGGAAAGCACCTTCTTCCATACTTTTCACCCTCAGCCACTCTGTGTTGAGTGGCACTGATAGGGCAGCTTTGATGTGTGACACCCCTGATAGAGGCTGCTGATAGCTTGACCAGAATAGCATGTGAAAGAGCAACAACATTCAACTGAACATTTATGTTGTCCACGTTTCATGTTTGGGAACACTTCCAGAAGGAGCGAGTGGGAGATGTGAAGGCATATAGTATTGCAACCATGTGACACACAGAAGCCATTTTATCTCTTTTACTGGCTGAGATACACCAGCTATCAGTCAGCTCTGAGAGGAGTGTTCACCACTGTTCACACCACAGCATTCCAGCCATAGCATCCTCTCCTCTACTGTCAGTAAACCCAAACAGCCAGCTTGACTCATAGCACATGGGCAACCTGTAATCAAGCTTGGCCCTGAAACTGGCATGTAAAAGTAAATCCTGTGTTTATATCCGAGAGAGGCCTCCCTCATGGAGCGGCTTACTTGATCTTCCACAGGAAATGCATAAGATGATTTTAAGCTTCAAGCCAAGCTGTAGGATTAAAGATCTTGACTCTCACCCTGCACCTCTTCCCTTTTTCTTTGTCTCTTTCTCTTGATCTGTGGCAGTCTGCCCATCTCCGGGCCCCTGTGCTCTGGTGGGTTCAGTGGACTGGTATGCAGCAGGAATCTTTGGATCAAGGTGATTTCACGCTCCTCCACGTTTTCCCAGGGCTTTGGGCGGTCTCTGTTACCTCTGTGCAGCCCGCAGCGTGTGATAGCGCTTGACATGTGTTATCATAGGACACATGCACAAACAGCAGCAACAGGGTAAGGCCACTTTATCTGTCTAACACCTCTGTTTCCCTCAAGTGTCACTGCTGTGACTGTCTGGTATTGCAGTGTCCTTTGGCCTCTTGCAGGGAGACCTCCTTCAGATGAAAATATCGAAGTGGGGATTTGTCAGCCTGCCCGTGCACAGACGAGGGGATAACCCTCTGACAGTGAAATCTCAATTCTGAGATGAATCCTCTCAAATACCCCTGCCCTCCCCCCTCCTTTGAAGTTGAAATAACCTCACTAACCTTTGACATTCCCTCAGAGACAGTTCCCATTCTCACTTCACAGTCTGCTCTCTTAATAGTGCCACAGCGCTCCATTTTTTTTTCTCAATGAAACTCCATATCTCATTCAGCTATTGGTGGCGGCAGTGAAAGGGAGAAGTTTGTGAGAAGGGGATCAGGTCAACCATCTCAGAAACAGTTGCTGGAAATTACACTCACACATGATCCGAAGCAGTAAATTTACGTGTGTGAATATGTCTTTTATTTATCCAGGAGAGATTAAAAATTTCTATAGACCTTGCCAAGAGGATAGCAGAAATCCAAAACAATACTCATAACAAAACAACAAGTAAAGAACAAAGAACCAAGAACCAAGAAGTCCACTGGTCATGATTTTTACACATGTTATGGACACACAAATAAGACATTTTTATGTTTTTGATAATGAGTCATCACTTGGAGCTGCACAGCGAAAACACAGACCCGCTTTGTGGCCTTCAGGTATTAAAAAGTGAAAGGAAGTTGACAATCTCATGACTTCCTCTTCTATTATAATCCTATGGTTTAACAGATTAGATCCTGTTTTAGAAGGACAAAATAACAAACACTTTTAGATATCCTGAGACGCCACAAGGACTCTCTGCAGATTTGCATGTCCATCCTCATACTTTCATCCTTAGGCATGCCACTGCGCCAAAGGACTTCCTTTGAGGAAAACTTTGTTTTGGAAAGCCATCAATGTGCCACATCCTTTGCCATAAGGATGTCAGGAATGACACACAACTCACTTTGAAGGGCAATAACCTGACTGGATGCACGACTGGCTACCAAAGATTCACATGAATGTAACCACACATGCACTATCTGAAGAAAGAGCAAAGCTGAACAGATATGCTCAGATCTGATGTTTAGCTGATATGGAGGCTATGTTAGTCATACTTTTAAAGGTGTAAACATACCTGGAATGGCTCTTTGTGCTAACCTATAGTGATGTTTGCATATAAAATGTGTACTGGTTTTGTCACCTGCTCCACCCAGTGAGCTAACCAGCATCCATGGCATCCATCAGTTTTTAACGGCGCTGGATTCAGCATCTTGGAAATCCAAAGAGACATGTTGTATTGGGTCTTTGTATGCCAGTTTCCAGCTCCATATTTTCTGTATTAGAGCACCTTTGCATGACTTTCAGTATGAAATGATCATTATTCTCCCCACAAATGGAGGCATGATATAATCGGTTTGTTTTTTTGTCTGTCTGTCTATTTGTTAGCAGTCTAGCATCCACAGTTTTAGATATGATGTTCAAATTTTGTGCGATGGTAGATACCACTGATTTAATTTTGTTCAAAAACTGGTCAAGGTCAAACTCAACGTCACACCAAATGTGAAACTCAGTAATAACTTTCTGTTTTTCACAATTTCTTATGGATCATCTTCAAACTTCACAACAATATACTAGGCCTTGGGGGACACCAGTACCTAGGTTGGCTAAGCATATGACATTGACCTTCATTGTTAGCAGCCAAGGTCAAATTTGACCTTTACTTTTTTTTAAAGAAACCATACTGATTAAAATAGCATGTGAAAGGCCCAGGGGAGAGGTGTACAACACAGTTTTAATTTTTTCAGTACGACACCATACGACATCACAATGATGCCATAACAGGCTGAGCTCATCATATTGTAATAAAAACATCATAAAACATCAAAGTTTTAATATAGCCCTTGTCCTTCAGGGGAAGTTGGGCTCTCTTTTTTTGGCTTGCTGAGCCTTGGTACAGCCCCCTCAGTTCATCCACCATCTGATACAGCAGTTTTAGCTCCTCTCCCTTTAAGCCAACTTTCTTCTGATTGGCCCCTCAGAAACCAAAGACCTGAGCAGCCAGTGGGAGGAGCTTCTGTTAGTCAGAGCAGGGTGATCACATTGGGTTTATCAATTTTGACTGACATCAGACAGAGCCAAGAGTAGAAAAAACTGCCTAAAACTGCACCTTTAGATCACAGGGATTATTTGCACATACTCTGACCTCAATTTTAGAACCTGAGTATTTTTAATATAAGCATCCATCACTGTAACTGTAAATATACATGACAGAAAATAAAGAAGAGCATAATATGTCTTTTTTTTAACATTGCAAAAGTATGTACTGAAGGGTGTACATGAGGCTTTCTGCAGCTGCTACATTGAAAGAGCACCGGGAGCACATTTGTTCTCCAAGCAGACTGGAAGCTGACTAGAAAGTAGCATAAATAAAAACAACAAAGCATCCATGATGCCTATGCACAACCACATCGGAGTGCTGCCTTATACTTGTTGAAACATGGTCAAAACAATATGAGGGCACATGGGCTTCCCCACAGAGTCTCCCTTATATGCTCCGATGATGAAATTTCCTTCAGTAGTTGAGAAAAGTACACTGTGTTGCAACTTTCGACCATAGCAGTTACTATTAAGCAGTTTTGTGATGTATATGACATTTTGGAGGTTTTTTTCTGTCTTGTCAGATCATCTTACTTCTTCCTGTGTTAAAAATGACCAAAAAATTAATGATAAAAAAGAAAAATGTTTAATGAGGAGCAAAGCAGTAAGGAAATGATAAGAAATCAAACATGATACAGATAAAATAAGCAGCAGATTACTCTAAATTGTGTGCATCTGCATTATTCTATGCACTGATGTATATACCTGTCTGACTTTTCCCTCTGCTGGCTCACTGTTCTGTTAGCTTGAGAAAATTAATAAAGAGGTTCTGTTGTATTTGCAGTCAGTCCAGTGGCTTATTGCACGATCCTCAAATATGTTGGGACAGCTGGGTTGGAGAATTTCAGGCCTAATGGCAGACAGTGCTAAGTACTGATTTATACTATAAACTGCATTTAATAATGTAAACGGTCCATGATTTGTACTCTAGAGATGTGGCATCCTTTCCTTTTTTATATACAGCAGCCGTCTAGTTGATGTCCACTTTAATACTGTCTTCTACTGAGTTAATATCAAGTTTTTTCCCTCAACTGTAAATTATTTTGCTGTTTTAAACACCCAGCAAACTAAAACCTGATTACATTCACAGCTGACAGTCCCTATAAAAACATCTATGTGAAATTTAGATGATCCTTTCTGCAGTTTTTGCACAAATATGACAGGAGGAGCATATAGGACTCATAGCCACCTGTAATTTACCGAAATCTGTGAATGATTATTGTTATTATTATTGTTTTAGTGTGCATTGTTTATTCATTTCTTTTAACATCTGCATTGCATTTCTGTCAGCAGACGTTCATATACTTAAACCTTTCATGTTGATGCTTTGACGTGCTTGGTCACCATCTGTTTTTCATAATTATGTGATTATATTTTGTTCTTTATTAACTGAAAAGACTTTGAGCTAATATGTACTTTAACTCCATAAAAAATGTCCCCAGTTGTTTGGATCCTATAGTTTTACCATAAACAGAATAATGAACTTCATGTGATGCACTTTTGTCAAACATAAATTAAGCAAAATTATTATTTCTATTTTCAAAAATGTGGTTAGGCATGGCACAGCATATATGAATAATTTCTTATATTTATGTCTCTGCTTAATATTTTTGCTGTGTTTAAGCCTTTATTTCTATTCTTTGTCTTTAATGTAAAGCAGATGAAATGTATGTGTAATAAACTGTATTAAAATAGACTCCCAAGGACTAGAAATGGTCCACCAAAGGGTCAGGACATTCACAATTTTTAAAGTTCTTAAAAAGTTGTTTTTGTTTGTTTTATTTATCAAAATATAAGCTATCAAAGGTGAAATCCCATTAAGTCATCATCACCATTCAACAATTATCCGTGGCTACAATTAAAGTTCCACTATTTATAATAAACCTATGAATGTAAAACAGTCCAGCTATAACATTAAACTAAACAAAATAAATAAAAAATAATATCTGTATATACATATGCACATCTGAAACAGAAGTTGTCCCTGATGCATCCATCAGCATGTAAGTGTGTGAATGTTAGTTTAAAAGAATAGGCATATGAATGCTTGTGTGAATGGTTGAGAGTGCTACACAAGTACCAGTCAAGTCTGCACCTAGGTTCAACAACTCTTTCTCATAGCTTTATGGTGTGGCTCATCAGCCTTATCCCTCTGTAGTTACTACAGCTCTGCACATTACCTTTGTTGAAAATCGGTACCAGTACACCTCTTCTCCATTCCTCAGGCGTCCTCTCACTCTCCATGATTGCGTTAAATAATCAGTTTAAAAAGTCCACTGCCCTCTCTCCTGGACTTCTCCATACCTGCACAGGTATTTCACCAGGTCCAACCACCTTTCCACTCTTCATCCTCTTCATAGCTGCACTTACTTCCTTTTTACTAGTCCTCTGCGCTTGCTGATTCAGTGTTAGTGCTGGGCCATACTGCAAATTTTAGTATCGATCCTATACCAAGTATATACAGGACCAGTGTTGCTGATACAAATACTGATACCGATACGTTTAACTTATAAAGGGGAGAGCAGTGTGTCATGATTTATGACATGAATCATCATTGTTAATTTGCAAATTCTGAAATTAGAGGATATAGACAAAACACTGATCATAGCTAGTATCGATCCAATACCAATACAACCGTTGGTATTGATACTATGGATATTTGGATTGTTTGTTTTTGATATTTGGATTCTACCCACTCTACTGTCTCTCTCTCTCTATCTCATTTTATTCATTCATGAGCTCCTTATAGTATTCCTACCATCTTCTCAGCACAGTGTCTTCACTTGTTAATACATTTCCATCTCTGTGCTTAATCACCCTAATCTGCTGCACATCCTTTCTAGCCCCCTTCCTTATCTTTCAGCCTGACATACATGATTTAGACTTTTGCTGGAAAAGTACGTCATAACTTGGGTTGTAACCGTAGCTTCCTTTCAACTTTATGATACCATTCAAGCTATTGCATTCTGCATTTACCCAGTGTTTAGTTACATTTCTCCAGAGGTTCACGCAAGATTACGTGGACAGCTACGGCGTGGTGTTAAAAGGAATTTTCCATTATGACATAGATTTCCTCCCTAAAGCATAATTCATATATTAGCCTTTCTTTTTGCCTTTGCCACCTCTCTCTTTGGGCCTAGCCTCCCAGTACGCCTATCTAGATACACACAATTACACACATGATGCTCTCTTCATGAACTTTGCTACAGCTCACTCACTCAAGCTCACTCTTGGACTGAGGGCACAAAACATTGTATTGTTGGAATGACAATGTTAATCCTTAAAATATAAAGTAATGATAAATAACCCAGAGTAGTCACATGCGGTATGGATTATAATACTCTATGTTTAAAACAATTAGTTATGTTGATATGCTATATGCTAATTTATAGTTAAAAGGATGTATCAGCTTCATTATAAGGCTCACACACACACACACACACACACATATATATATATATATATATATATATATATATATATATATATAGAGTCTTTTTTTTTTTTTTGTGGG
>VVHJ01052287.1:0-21582 GCA_015107715.1 Tylochromis polylepis
AAGGGGGCTGAATAATTATGCACACCCCACTTTGCAGTTATTTATTTGTAAAAAATGTTTGGAATCATGTCTGATTTCCGTTCCACTTCTCACGTGTACACCACTTTGTATTGGTCTTTCACGTGGAATTCTAATAAAACTGATTCATGTTTGTGGCTGTAATGTGACAAAATCTGGAAAAGTTCAAGGGGGCCGAATACTTTTGCAAGCCACTGTAACCTTAAATTTAAATTGCATGTATTTGGCCCAACTTTTATTGGAAATTTAAAAATGTGATTTAAAAAAAAAAAAAGAAAGAAAAAAAAGTCAAATGATGAGATGATCTATATTATAAAAAAATCTAGCATTTTAATGAGACCAATTCTGACTAATGCTTTCTTTTCCAGGAAAAGCAGGCAAGAATTGCATCTCTCTACTTGCCGCTGTATGGCCTCATCCTGGACAACATGCCAAGATTCTTCCTCAGGGACCTTTTCCCCATCTACTTTACTTCTAGTGACCAAGTAAGCGTCAAGACAAATGATGAAATTATTAAAAAATAATGTACTGATTAGCTCCTGAATGTGCAATGTCTTGTATATCCATATTATGTTTTAAGGTAAATGTATTTTCCCTTTTCTCTTTGTGCTGTCTTTTTTGCACCTTCAACAGGGCTCTCGAGATGACCTCAGTGTGGGAGGAGTGGCGGCTGGAGGGGTAACTCGCCATGCCAACTCTGTAGATGCTTCATTTTCCAAAGAAGTACTCAATTCCATTACAGGTAGCACTGTTATATGTGTGTCTATTTCCAGTGAATATATCTAATATAAAGCTGTAAGTCAGGACATTGATGCCTACACCCGTTCTTCCCCCGCCAGCCTTCTCCTCCTTGGCAGTTGCTACGGGTAACCAGGCTGACTCTCGAGGCTCTCTGATCAGTGTGGACTCCAACCCAAGCAACAGTGACAGGAACAGTGAGAAAATGGACGGATGTGAGAAGGTGAGACAGTTCACATGAGAAAGCGCAAACAGATCTGTATTGAGAACTTCAGTCATTTATTTGTTATGTTTGATAGATAGTCTTCATATGTACATTGTAAGTCATCCATATAAATTCAGTATTATGAAAAATGCAGAAAAATGAAGAAAAATTAGACAGGGATGTTGGACAGTCACTTTCACACACGCTTTAATATATAAAGAAATATTTATGTTTTTTGCCCCTAACTCAAATTACATGTCATCAGTTATCTCTATTTACCAGGGGTCAAATTAATTTTAGTTTATGGGCCATAACACAATTTGACCTCTATGGGGTCAGATGAGTAAAGCCATTGCTTTATAAGCGATCAAAAAATCCTTTGAAGTTTGTTTTATTTTGTATTTATATTTTTTTTCTTTCATATTGACACCCCAGGATTATTCTTTGTAAATAATGCGTAAAATATATTTTAGCAATCAGTACCTCCAGCAACCCAAAATCACCCATTTAATATCTTGTTTTCAGCATTTTTCTTGAAATTTGATTTAAAGTTGTAACTCATGTTTCCAAACTGAAACTGTCTAAAAGTAGTAAAATTTAATTTAAAAATACTGGACCAGCTAATAACACACCCATTATATCCAACTTTAACTCCAGTTCAAGTTAGATATAATATTAGCAACAGTTTATCACTGACTGCATTTCTGCCTGGATGTTGGTCCGTAGTTTGCCCGGCCCCAGTCCCTGATAGGCTACGGTTCTCGATGTGACAAGCTGGACCAGGCAGAGACCCGCAGTCTCCTCATGTGCTTTTTGCACATCATGAAAACCATATCAGAAGGTAAGATATATCACTTAAAGAATTCATGCAGTCCATGCAGTCCACAGTAAATTTATTACATTTACTGCTATACTTGGAAGATTTACACAGAAGTTGCTTTTTGTTCTGTTGTTGAGCGATTTTAATGCTGTGAGCTCCAGATATCCACGCTTTTTTTCACTCTGTGAAAAGATTTGTTGCTTTATATTATGTCTTTCATTGTCTATTTCCAGATGTGCTGGTGTCCTACTGGCACCGTGCCATTCACCAGGAGATCTCGGACTTCTTCAACATTCTGGAGTAAGAGCTCTTCTTTTTTTTTGTTGAAGACTGCAGGAATTGAGTATCTCTAATCAGTGTAGCAATGTTCAGAGAAAGAGAAAAAAACAGAGAGCGAGATAGACGGGGTTGAGGGCAAGTGAACAAGAAGAGAAGAAAAGGGAACGTGGCCAGAAGGGATCGGATGAAAATACTGACACTATAAGAGAGAGAAGAAAAACAGACTATAATTCCAGTGAGAGCTCCTGTCCACCGACGAGTGCAGTAAATTAACTTTCCGTGTTTCCTGTTTGTCTCAGCATCTAGACTGTTCTGGTTCACCTCACTGTGATCACATGCACTCCATCTGATCTGTCTTCTTATCTAAGAAAACTTTTGAATTGTCTGTTTCCTTAGGCTGTGCCTTCAGCACTTCAGATTCCTTGGAAAACGCCACATAGCCAGGTGAGTTCACGCTCCTCAGTGCTTTCTCCAACAAAGAAGTGGAGCAGGTGCCATTCAAATGCATTTATTGTAATGCTGCACATATAGAAACTGCTTATTAACTCAATGTACATGTTGCCACCAGACACTGATACATAATTCATGTAATCATTCACACAAGGCAATGTGAAATACTAATATGTGTTCAGTATGCGTGCGCACACTCAGGGATCAGCTTCAAGAGGGGAGGAGGTAAAGGAGGGAAGAAAAGGAAGAAGGGGGGGAGGTGAAACTCCTGGATCTCACTGTTCGAAAAGAATCACTGCTGGATATTGTAGTGTAGTGGTTGGCACACACAGGATGGGGGTTGTTATTGTGTGTGCGTGCTCTTACTGGAGCTGAGCCATTGGCACTGCGAGCCTCTTCCATCTTCTGGATCCTCCCAGCTAATTAAATTAGCCCTCTTTTTTTCCTTTCAGCAATAGGATGCTGAGATATAAGCCAACAAAAGGCTGGGAGAACACACTGCTTTACTGTGTGTGGAGGCATTAACTGAAGAAAGATAGCTGGAAGCCTAGCTAGGGCTCTCAGACGTAGTCGAGCCTGTCTGGGGCTGCTAGCTACTTAACATTCATCTGTAATACCAGGCCACGGGGGATTCAGAGTGTGTCTGTCTCTGTGTCTTTCTCTGTTAGCTCTTTTGAATCAGTTTGGGCTCTCCACTGAAGTTCAGGAGTGATGAAATACATTACATTATGTCTTAAAGATTTAATCCTGAATATTTGTGATTAAAGCATCAGGAAAGGGTTGAATAATAATCTTAACTGTCAAAAACTACTAATCTGCTACATCGGGAGTGTGTGACTGTGGTTTAATCCTGTGTAATTGACGGTAGTCTGGCAAAATAAGCTGTCATATCATGGCATTGACGTTTACTAGCTGAGCCCCACCTACTTTAGATCAATGAGAAGTGAACAGTTAAAAGCACA
Organism: Tylochromis polylepis; assembly: GCA_015107715.1. Taxonomy (NCBI): domain Eukaryota; kingdom Metazoa; phylum Chordata; class Actinopteri; order Cichliformes; family Cichlidae; genus Tylochromis; species Tylochromis polylepis. The sequence goes on from VVHJ01052287.1 coordinate 3,473, forward strand.
AAACAGATAAATTGCTTATGTAAAATAGACAAAACTTTCCAAGACATGTGCTTAGGCCATTGTTCATAGTTAGAAGCTGATTGAGGACATTTTTTCATTTCGCCAGCAATGTTGCAGTTTAGTCCCAGACATTATTCTAGCTTATCCCTTCTTTTGAGTCAGGGAGCCTTACTTCCCTAACGTTCTATGTTCTGGATGCATTTGCCTTACAATCGACCAACATAACACAACTAAGTAACATTTGTCTGTTACATTTTCTCCATGTTCGACCTTGCTGTTGTAGTTCCCATGACAGTGCATGCATTCACCCTCCCGCTCTATGCATGATGCCTCTGATAATGTTTTGTCTGTGTGACCGCACATTTATCGATGTCCTGTCACATCAAGTAACACTTTCTTTGTTGACACAGATGTATTTTATATAATGTTCCGTATGTTGGTTTCGTTTGCTTTTTATATCTTTTCCACATTTTACGACTCAGATGTTGCACGTTGACCTTGTAACCCTCTGCCTCCATGCCTTCAGTCTCCGCACTGGCTCAGCTCCACCATCTGCTTGGCTTCAGTTTTTTTTAATAGGCTCTGATGCTTTTGTGTTGATTGGCTTATGCAGTTTCTTTTATCTGGCAAAGGAAGCATTTGCTTTACTCAGACTGGCAGCAGTTTCTGATCAAGCTTTAAGGATCACAATAATATGATACGTTGAACATCTGTTTTTCTTGAGATACCGTTATGGAGCTAATTTGTGCCACAGCACAACTGATATTCAGCTTCATCACACCAATATCTTTTTGTCCCTAAGCTGTCCACAATTTTACATTACTATCACCCCCCAGCTTCCACTCACACTCTACCAAGAGTTAATGCAACATTTACACAATATTATACTAATGGCAAACTGAAAGCATCAACTCTGCTGTGCCTCTAACCTTTCCATCTGGCTGACCTTCCTCTCGAGCTGTTTGATCCTTGTTTTTGGTGCCAGCCGCTTTCATCACACCAAGGTCAAATCAGAGATCTTGTGTGCTTTCTGCATTTCATTTAGCCTTTCTAAAAATCAAGTGTGACCCGGCTTCTATAAATATGTAACAAGGTCACAAAGGTGCAAAAATTTTAGTGCTTTGCAAGCTGCTTCAGATTTAGACAGTAAGGTCAGTGTTTTTTTTTTATTGATTACAGGCATGCTCTAACAGCTATTAGCATGCTACCCACAGTTAGGACATCTAACTAATAACAATTTTAAAAATGATGGTCTTAATTAAACTAACTAATGTTAGCTTTGATGTGGTTGGCTTGTGAACAGGAAGCTAGCAGCGGCAGTAAAGCTGGCTCAGTCAACCCACACCAATGGCACCCTGAAGGGCTCTAACAACCCCTCCCAGTCCTCTCAACCCTCAAGCCTCTTCCCACAATGGTAATCACCCTCCACAAGGAAAACAGACAACACCACCTCAGCCATGATGACAAACTAAGTCTTTGTTTACTGAAAGCTTTTTGAATGCTAATGATGTCTGGTGGCCCAAAAGTGCTTTATGATGTCATAAAACTCCAGACTTTTTAATACACGTTAAACATGCAAGAACAATGTGAATACTTGGGGAAAAAAATGGATAATGCATTTGTGTTGTGTGTAATTTCATCATTTATGTGACCACTGTGTTTCCACATTACAGACTGTAACTGTGTTCTCAGCATGCCTCTTCCCATACTTGCAGTGTTCTGTGTGATTTGCCAGTCTTTGTCTCTGTACACTCATGTGTTGATAGCCTCCCAATAGCAGCAAGTCCTTGAGACATGGATGTCATTTATATCTACCCGCCTACTTAAGTGTGCAGAATCTTTAGCGATAGTGTACCTTTGCATTTATCCAAAGGTTTAGTACTACATTTACTGAAGGGCAATTTAAAGAAGTTATGAATAAAACATGCACACGCTGTGATTTGTATGAGCTTCTGATTCATGCTGTTGCCCCTCCAGGATGGCATCTGGGGGTGATGGCCACCGGCATGCTCGCTCCCAAACCATGCCCATCATCAGGGGCAAGAATGCCCTCACCAACCCCAAGCTGCTGCAGCTGATGGAGCCAGGTAACAAATACTCTGACTGAGGTCACAATGAGGTTACTTTGATGTATTTGTTATTCATATGTGCTTCTGTTTCTAGATGGCATTCAGGATGGGGACACATTGAGTCCTACAGATATTGAGGCGAACATGTCCACAGAGGTTGCCCTCACTGTGCTGGATGTACTAGAGCTGTTTGTTCAGCATCAGAAGGTCTGTGACCATTTCATATTATACAACCCAAAAGTAAGGTTAATATCACAAAGTATTACATTGTACAGTATTACAAAGTATTACACTGCCAGATTAATATTAATTTATTATTTTTTTTATCATCACAGTATCATTGTCATTTTAAAAAAAAATCTAAATAGTTCTCCAGGCTTTCTGGAGGTCTTTCAAAATTTTGCTTTTGCACATTCCTGCTTTTTCACTCATTTTCAGTCCTGTCCTGATCATTATTTTAGATGAATGTTTATTTTTGTTTAAGCCACTTTGTGTGGAAATGTGGCTGTCAAGAAGACACTCTAAAAGAAGGAAAATGGGGAAAATGGCTGAGGTGTACCAAATTGCACAAAAACTGGACTGAAAACCAGTGGCAACAGGTCTTATGGAGTGAAATTTTTGGTTCAAATCTTCATTGATATGTGCAGAGGAAGTCAGGAGAGAGGTAAAGAGGAACAGTGAGTGTCTACAGCCATGTGTACAAAAAAAACCCAAAAAACTTTGAGGCCCTGTCGAGGACTAGAGCTGCATTTCAGTTAGTGGTTTTGAGGATCGTGTCAAAATTGCTCTAATTATGGATACAGTACCATCAGATTTTGAAACACCATACAACACCATCTAAAATGCATCGGACTGGCAACAGTTTTCATTTTTCACCATAACAATGATCCCAAACACACTGCCAATGCAGTAAAAGCATAACTGGATAGAAAAAAACACAATGCAACATGGCCAGTCATGGATTGGCCTCCCCAGAGCCCGGACCTCAATATTATTGAAGCATTGTGGGATCATTTGGACAGAAATAGAACAAAAGGCAGGCAACATCCAAAGAAAAGCTTTGAAGAAGCCTGAATGACTATTACTACTACTACTTTTATTAAAAAAATTATAAGATAGGCCAGACTGTGAAACTACTTTTGGCTGCTCCCTTTAGCTCTGTATATTGATGCAAACCCTAAGGGATTTGTGTCTGCTTCCATCATTAATCTTTCACTCAGAATAAAAGTGGGCATACCAAATATTGAATTTCAAGCAGAATTGGGTAAATCCTGTTGTTGCCTTTTATACTGTACTTACTGAAACATCTGCAGACATGTGTAAACTGTTACACCCATTTCCCACTTTCCCAGCAAAATATAAATAAATGTGAGGTGGCTCAAGTCTTAACACATTTCATACACATTCATTTCATACACACTGCCACCTAGTGTTTTTTTTTAATCATTGAAGTTAAGTCTCTAGTGAAAGGTGTTCTTATTTTGTTTTCTGACATTCATCCATACAGAAGCAGCTGTTGCAGGACGATGGACAGAACACATTGATGAAGAAGGTGCTGGACACCTACTTGCTCTTCTTTCAGATCAACCAATCAACTGCTACTCTACGGCATGTCTTTGCTGCACTCAGGCTTTTTGTACAAAAGGTCCATAAAACATTATTTAAACATATAACATATCATTGAAGACTCCAGTCATTTTCTTATGGTTTCATCTTTCTCTTTTTTCTGTAGTTTCCCAGTGCATTCTTCCAGGGTAAGGCAGACCTGTGTGGCTGTCTTTGCTACGAGATTCTCAAGTGCTGTAACCATCGATCCAGCTCCACCCAGACGGAGGCAGCTGCCCTGCTGTATTTTTTCATGAGAAAAAACTTTGAGTTTACCAAGGGCAAGTCGATTGTTCGCTCACATCTGCAGGTCAGTTAATATAAAGAAGTAAAACGACTTAATTTGAGTTTTGTGTACTTTGCGTATCACGGTTTCATGGCTATACTTGCCATTTAATCCTCTCTCCGCTACAGGTTATCAAGGCAGTGAGCCAGCTGATAGCAGATGCTGGAATCGGAGGCTCAAGGTTTCAACAGTCGCTGGCCATTATAAACAACTTTGCTAATGGAGATGCACCACTGAAGGTACAGTGTTCCCTAAGCTTATAAAACAGCTTTTATATCAGTAGTTATCATCAATCGTGTACTTTATATTTAATTTTACTTTCATTTTCTACAGAACACTCCATTCCCTGCTGAGGTAAAGGACCTGACCAAACGGATCAGGACAGTTCTGATGGCTACAGCCCAAATGAAGGAGCATGAGAAGGATCCTGAAATGCTGGTGGATCTGCAGTACAGTCTGGCCAATTCCTACGCGAGCACACCTGAGCTTCGACGCACTTGGCTCGAGAGCATGGCCAAGATCCATGTCCGCAATGGGGATCTCTCAGAGGTTAGAAATGTTGCATTTTTTCATGTTCTCAGACTTCAGAAACATCAATAATGTCTCATGAAAGTATCAGTTTTTTAAAAAAAAATCACATTTCTGTCTTTCCCTCAGGCTGCTATGTGCTACATCCACATCTCAGCCCTGATTGCTGAATCGCTGAAGAGAAGAGGTTAGTCCACACTTTGCTGCCACTTTTGCTTTGCGAGCTTTCTGCAGCATGGTTTGTGTATATTTGCACAAATATCTGTTCATATGCAGTGCAGTCAGATTTCTGTATATTGGTGCATCTCTGCAGACATGCTAACTTGAGTTCATCTAATCACATACAGCAGCTTCACACAATGGAAAACCTTTTTCTCTTTGCTAACACAGTCATCGAACCTTTGAGGCATCAGTCCTTCATACATTCACTGTTCTTGATGTGTATGCCTGAAAGTGAGCGGGAAATGATGTTCGATTCCTGTTCCTGTCCTGTAGTAGTATAGACCTTTCTTTTATATTTAAATCCCATCCTCTTCTCGGTGTCCTCTTCTTAGATTGATGTCCACACAGTTTCCTGTGCTTCATGTTTTTCTGTGTCTCTATGTGTGCATGCTTCCTCGTGTAAACAGCTTGTATCTGCCACTCTGTGTTTCTGACATCTTTTGCGCATGGCTTTACTCACTGAGCCTGTGGGCCAGTTCCTAGCATAGAGTGCCAGTAGTTCAGCTGCTTTGTGAGCCTTGTCCTTGAGCATAAAGCGGCAAAAGCAAGTGGACGTAAACTTTGTAAACCTGCTCCTCCTCCCCTCCTACCAAACAGGCTACTGGAGCGCTGACAAGGCCAGGATGTCCAGTGTGTCCCCTGAAGAAAGCCCTGTCTATAAATGTAGCTCCTTACTAACTACCTCCCGAGATCCAGACAGTGAGTGTGTGCGCCTGGGGTCAGCTGGGTGGTGTTGGGGTTGGGTGTTAGAAAGACATGAAAGTGGTTGGTAGTGAGTGTGCACTTATAATTGTTTGTACCTTTTGAAATTTATTGCAAGCTCTGGATATTAAGTGGCGGACATGATTTGGATCAAAGTGACATCAGGTTGTCTGGTGGTGGTTTAAATTTGAATCACTTTTCTACACGGTGTATTGCATTTTGCAGTTTAATGTTTTGAGGACCACTGTTCTTGCCTTGATGGCATGATTTTGTGCCAGGTTACATTTTACTGTCACTCTTTCTGTTCACACAAGTCTCACAGGATATGATGCTCAGTGTCACTGGAGTTTGATGTGAAGCACACTCACATTTGCTGTTTTTGCAAAAATTGAATGCTTGACTGTAACAAAGTGTTGTATTTTCTTACAAGACTGTGATAGTAGATGCATTTTAAGCATCTATACGTGCGTTTACATGCCAAACATAACACCAGCAATGACGTGTGATGTTTGTATGTAAGTGTGTCTTTTTAGTAATCGTGCCCTGATATCACTTTCACTTGTCTGACACACCAGCATCCTTCTCTATGGGCTGGGCAGCATTTATGTGCATCAGCCCTAATGTTAAAGAGGAGGGAGCCATGAAGGAAGACACTGGTACACAAGACACACCATATACGGAGGTCAGTGTTAGCCTTTTTGTCCTGAACAAAACCATTAACTCTGTTGGATTTTATCATTATAATCACTGTATCCAGTCAGATTTTTCTCTTATATTCTTTGTGCTCTCACTGCACTGTGTAGGACACCCTGGTGGAGCAGCTGGAGCTGTGTGTGGACTATTTGTGGAAATCGGAGAGATATGAGCTCATTGCTGACATCAACAAACCTGTAATTGTTGTCTTTGAAAAGAGAAGAGATTTCAAGGTAACTGCTTTTACCCTTTCTGTGTAAGCGTGTGAGAAAATGTGCAGTGTGAGCTGAGTATGAAATTCTTTGTATGTTTGTTTTTACCTACAGAGGCTATCAGAGCTGTACTATGACATCCATCGCTCCTACCTGAAGGTGACGGAGGTGGTGAACTCAGAAAAGCGTCTCTTTGGGCGCTACTACCGTGTAGCTTTCTATGGACAGGTGAGTGTCTACTTAAACTTACCTTCACAGACTTTTAAGATACATACAAAGGACAATGAACAGTGACTGTAACTACACGTTTAACAAATAAATTGGAAACCCTACTAGGTGCTATGTTTTTGCATATAAACTTAACTGTGTTGATCAGTTATACACATGTTATAACAGAGATATCGATTTCTTGAACTGAAATCTATGAAAAAAAATTCTGCAACTGCAAAGACAGTGGAAGAAGCATATATATCCAGCTATTTATGCAGATTTTATGTCTTGGTGACTATTGAAATGAAAGTTATTTAGTTAATACTTTAATTTACAATAATTATAAATGATAAAACGGTTGCAAAATCGCTGTTTAATCGCAAAACTTCTTCCCATCAATAAGCTTGTGATCGTTTCTTTCTTTGGTCGCATACCACCACGTATCAGTGCCAGAAATCCCAAAGGTTTGGTAAATAAAAGTGAAACTTTCAGTATACCTAGTCTTTTTGGGTTTTTTTGGATAACTAAAGCTTGTAGAAACCTTAATATTGAATTCTACTTGGACCTGGGTTCATCTTTGAAGCACTGGCTTTATCTCCAAAGGTGCATTGTGCAGTTTGGGCTCAATTTTTAAAAACCTGGCTGCTTTACACAGGATAGGTGTAAAAATAGTGAGACTATCAGATCAAGAAGAATGCAGGACCTGGTCAGTGAGGCATGGCAATGGAAAGCAGACACTGGATTTGTTTTGACTGAATCAGTGTCTTTAATTTCTCTGTCTGCTTTTTTTCTTCCATTTTGTTGTATTCTGTATCAAGAATATGGTAAGTTTTGTATGTCCTTGATTTTCCATTTTCCTCAGTGCTAACCACTTTTACCTTTCTTCTCCTTTTACCACTATTAACATCTGCTGCTCTTACCCTTTGAAGGGTTTGTCTAAGGCTTGCTGTGGCCCATTTCACTTCCCATTATGCCCAACAATGAAAGTGTTTCCTCCTTAAACATTAAGAAGAACTGATATCTGAGAGCAACAGTGAACAAGAAGATAGGATTTAATGAAACTCATTTACCCTTGGCATTTGACTCCAGTGCCGCCTCCACACTCCCTCATCCAGAACTTAACACTGGCACCCTGTTAGTGCTGAGATGTTCTAACAAAGTGACAAAGTTTTTGTATCTAAGAGCACAAGTGACTCAAGAAACCCCCAGAGAGCAACATATAATGTGCTGTGAAAGCAAAAGCAACACATCCTATAAATCAAAAATAAAACACTGCAGACACACCAACCCAACCAACATGTAACAAGCTTTGCTGATTAGTGTGTGCATATGTCTGTGTGTGTGTGTTTGTGTTCTGGTAGGGTTTCTTTGAAGAGGAAGAGAGCAAAGAGTTCATCTACAAAGAGCCGAAGCTGACAGGGCTGTCAGAAATCTCCCAGAGATTACTCAAACTCTACTCAGACAAGTTTGGAGCTGAAAATGTCAAGATGATCCAGGACTCTAATAAGGTATCTTACAGAATTTGGCCCTTAAAATGAATGAACTGAATCTGTTGGCGCTGCAGTGTGTTGCTTATGTGACAATATTGTAAAATTCTTTACAAACAGGTAAATCCTAAAGACCTGGACCCCAAGTTTGCCTACATTCAGGTGACATATGTAGTGCCCTACTTTGATGAGAAAGAACAATGTGACAAAAGGACAGACTTTGAGAGACATCACAACATCAACCGCTTTGTGTTTGAGACACCTTTTACGCTGTCAGGAAAGAAACATGGAGATGTGGAGGAGCAGTGCAAACGGCGCACTATACTGACTAGTGAGTATTTCTTCTTTGTTAATATCTCCGATACACACATCTTTTTTTTTTTTTTGTCGACAGCAAAGCTGAGTCAGCAAAACATACATTTGACCTCTTTCTGTTACTGTACCTGACAGACTGTGTTTGTTTTCCTGTTCTTTAGCAAGTTCCAGCTTCCCTTACCTTAAAAAGCGTATCCAGGTGGTGGAGCAGCAAAGCACAGAAATGAATCCAATCGAAGTTGCCATTGACGAGATGTCACGTAAAGTCTCTGAGCTCAACCAGCTCTGCAACATGGAGGAGGTGGACATGATCCGGCTGCAGCTAAAACTGCAAGGCAGTGTCAGCGTCAAGGTGGGGATTCTTCCTAACTACAGATACACACATTTCATATGGGTTGCTCTGGTTTTGTCTCACTTGATCATCTCCATCCAGGTGAACGCAGGGCCCATGGCTTATGCCAGGGCATTTTTTGAGGAGAAGAATGCTAAGAAGTATCCAGACAACCAGGTCAAACTTCTTAAGGAGATTTTCAGGTAGGACTTAAAGTGTTGAGCTGGCTAGCAATGATTTAGTCCACTGTCAGGAACCATAAAATGTAATACTATTTAAGGTTCACTCAAAAAAAAAAAGTTAACCACATAACAATAATCAGCACATTAACATAAGTCAAACTGAATCTGCCCTCTGCAGGCAGTTTGCAGAAGCCTGCGGTCAGGCTTTGGATGTAAATGAGCGTCTGATCAAGGAGGACCAGCTGGAGTACCAGGAGGAGATGAGAGCTCACTACCGGGACATGCTGACTGAGCTTTCTGGGATCATGAATGAACAGGTCTCACAATGCAAAGACCAATGAGTGTCCAGATTATACTGCCATACTTTAATTTATTTGTTGGCAGTTTAGTTGCATGGCATACTGAGCATCCTTTTTTTATTTTTCCATGCATTATTTTATGAGGCAGTTTTTATTTTCGTGGACATCCGCTTCTGTTCCAACAGGTTTCTCTCACTGCTGCTTTAAAAAGCATCCTTGACTTCCATTCCTCTTCTCTGCCTAACCACTCTCTGTCCACTCTGTAAAACTGCTGTCATGTCATCAAATTTCTTTACAGAAAGACATCTTTTTCACCTTTCTACTTGCTTAACCCACTTTATTTTTATCTGAAATCCCAGCTCCCATCTCAGGAACCAAAGTGCCAGACTTGATATTTGCTTGCTTTTGCATTTTTCCTATTCCAACGGCAGCGTTTTATTCTTATTCTTGTGCAGATTCCTCACACAAGACAACCAGGAACAGAAAGGCACAGCACCTACTGAACGGCCAGTAGACTCGCCATAAACTTTTTGTCCCAGTTTGAGCCTCAGAGTGACTCATTTGATTGTTTGGTTTTTTTTTCCTGGAGCAGTTGGCTAGTGGAACTGTGACCGATGAAGAGTGTAGAGGACATTAAGGGAAGAAGTGTGTAGACTGTGGTTGTGGTAGTCTGTAGTCCTGTTGTTGAACTTTGTCTACAGTAGAGAGCAGGCTGCTGGACTGTTAGCTACTGTACGTTTTGATTTAAAAGACTCGGTTCGTGTGTCGTATAGATTTCCCTGCCCTGTCAAGTGATTACATTTGCTTACATATTGGCAGACAAACCTGCAAACAAATACAAATGCACACAAACACACAACATGCGCCTTCTCTCCACAACCCTGACCCTTTAGAGAACAGTGACCTTACTGAGCTTGAGGTGCGTTCAGCTGTATGAAATATAAAGCTCTCTGGTGCATTTTGATTACAGTTATTTTTACATTTTTCTGTGGAATATTATTGAACTTCAAACTATTAAAAGAAGTCTCGCAAGACAACTAATGTGAAAATGGTAAATGATTAGATTACAAGTTTTAAATAAGCCAAGAATGTGAGGAGTTGAACGCACCTCCAGTTCTTGTTTGAATGTAGAGCAGCTCCACATTGCTACTTTGTATCCTAGCTAACATTCTGGAAATATCAGCTTGCCAGTTTTCAAATGGAAACAGACAAAAAAAATATGTTTTGTAACATTTTTATAATTGAAATTTCATTGTTACTGTTATTATTTCCTGTACTGTTTTAAATTGTAAATAAGAAATATTAATATTTAAAAATGTTTGAAATGTTGCTTTTTATAAAATATACGATATATAAATTTGTTTAGCTGAATAAAAACAAACAAACAAACAAACAAACAAACAAAAACTAAAGTTTTATGTATAACATTTAAATAAAATTTTGTTAATGTCCAAAGTTCATGACTATGTTTAAGTAGCTTAATTTGCTGTCTTGATCAGTGTTGGGTTGTTGTGAGTCTTTCGTCATTTTTAACATTGCACCTTACATTATGGTTACAGGTCCTCTGCTATGTTGCATCTCTAAGTTTACTCTTCCAGTCTGTCTTGGCTGTAAATCTGCACAGCAGCCACTCATATTCTGTCTGGCATTGGCCTGAGACCAGCTAATTAATTAAATAGAAATTTAAAATGAGTAAACTCAGGCAAAGACAAAGAAGAAAAAACATTTTTTTGATTTTGCTCCCTGGTGTTATAAACGGTGGCTCTCATCATCACTTTTGTGTGACTAATGTTTTGTTTTTTTGTGTTTCCCTACATCTTCAATGTTGACTTAATGTATTTCACTATAACCACATCTTTCCCCTTAATCAGAGCATTTTACTAGTTTTACTAACCTGGGAAACACAGCTGCCACTAATCAAACAGACGAGACAGGGGAGAAGCAAAACAGAACATGACGCACACCGACAGACTACCAAAGTAAAACAGGAAGTACAGGGAACACACACACTGAGACGCAGACAGATACACAGAGACATGACTGGGGAAGAAACACACAGGGGTAAGACCCAGACAAACAAGACACAGCCGAGACCAGAACATGAACAGGATCAAATACTAAGATCACCAAAACTAGAAATATTGAATAAACTCAAGAGATAAGTAAACTAAACTAGGAAATATAAAATACACAGAGAATGTAATGAATAAACAAAACTCAAAGAACCAAAAGACACAAAACCCTGGGTCAATGACCCAGGTATCCTAACACTGATGGCTACATTGTGATCATAAAGGGATGGGCATGGTAAACTGCAATACTTGGTAGGTATAGGTAGACTGTGGTCTATAGATGGTGCTCTTTGGTACTAAAGGTTTTAGTTCCAAAGAGTATTAGTCATTAGTTCTTATTTATCTCTGGCTCTATTCCACAGTGTGTCTTTGTCCTGTTTTCCTCCCCTAACTCCAACCGGTCACAGCAGATGGCCGCCCCTCCCTGAGCCTGGTTCTGCTGGAGGTTTCTTCCTGTTAAAAGGGAGTTTTTCCTTCCAACTGTCGCCAAAGTGCTTGCTCATAGGGGGTCAAATGATTGTTGGGGTTTTCTCTATTTTCTCTGTATTATTGCAGGGTCTTTACCTTACAATATAAAGGACCTCGAGGCAACTGTTTTTGTGATTTGACACTATGTAAATAAAATTGAACTGAAAGGGCCCAAAGTGTGCGAACAAAATATCCCCACATCATTACACCACCACCAGCAACCTTCTGTTGTCCAATTTTGGTGAGTGAATTGTAGCTTCAGTTTCCTTTTCTTAGCTGACAGGAGCGGCACCCCGTTTTCTGCTGTTGTAGCTCATCTCCTTCAAGGTTTGACCTTGCCATGTTTAGAAATGCTCTTCTGCTTACCTTGGTTCTAACAAGTGCTTATTTGAGTTACTGTTGCCTTTTTATCAGCTCAAAGCAGTCTGCCCATCAACAAAGTATTTTCATCCAGAGAACTGCCACTCACAGGATGTTTTCTCTTTTTTGAATAATTCTCTATAAACCCTAAAGATGGTTTTGCAGAAATTTTTTATACTATTATTTAGTATATAATACTTCAGCACAGCCTGATATCAGGCAGCAGTCATCAGGTGTAATTCCTTCATTTCATTCATAAGGACTATAAAAGCTATACCCATATAGGCAGCTGAAATTAAGTAACACAGACACATACTCTCACAAATGCATCTGTCAGGAGAGTGTGTTGCACTGACTTCAGCACACTGGAGGGTATAAAATTGTGGTTGAGGTTTCATTGAAAGTGACATGACATTAAAATTTAGTATGTGCTCCCACAGTGACCAGTTTTCCAAGGGATCTGATGTCAGTTTTTTCCACTTGTTGGGTATAATTACTGACCATGCTGAGATAAAGCAGCAGAGTGGTTCTTTACTAATTGATGTTAAGCCTGGGGTTTGTACACGGCACATAAAAAGAGGTTAAGTGGCCCTGAAAATGCAGTTGGTGGTAAAAGACAAAATATGGCCTTTATTTCTCTCTCTCGCACTCACTCTCCATCTCTTTCTCTCACTTGTCTGTTGTTATCTCGGGCTGACAAGACAGTTGACACATTTATGTCTGTCTCTTCACACTCCCTCTGTTCCACACCTGAGGTGCAGCAGATTGAGTTGCACTGACCTCCTACAATAAGTCCTCCACACAAACTGTTTTTCTTCCAGCCAATCGGCAGTACTCCCATCCTCAGTCTCATCTCTCTCGCCTCCCTCCCTCTGTGTAGCCTATTTTGTGAACCAGAAAGGGGAGCTTATTGGGTTTCTCTCCTCCACAGACTAGTTTATGTGTGCCTGTCTCCGTCCCAATGGCCTAGACTCTGGGAGGCTCAGGTTGCCCTGAGCCACCACCATTCAGTCCAAGTCACACATGAGAAAACCAACTGAGGCTCTATGTTCAGTCTTTAATTTGTTAATTAGCTAAACACCCTTCCTTACATCACATGTATATTATGGATTATGTCATTTTAAATTACGCGAGTAACCTCGGATTTTGTTTGAGTCGGGCCAGCTAGGATACAGGTGCACTCAGAGACTGTGTGGTCTGTTTATAAGGGGTCACAACCTGTTGCCACATGAGCTCTATTGGCACACCTGACCATTCATCCTGACTGTGGAAGTTCCACTGAGTGTAATTTTCTGTAATTTTCTTTGGTGTGCGTCCTGCTGTATTTGATATTTGTTCCTTCTCTTATTATTATCAAACTCTTGATTTTTTTTCCTAACGTCTTTTTCTTCAAGACTGCCTGCAATTTTTAGTTTAACCCTCTGATCCTTCCCTTCATCAAACATGCATATTCATGAGACAGAAGATCATATAGCCTATTTAATAGGCTTTAATTAATATCTCTGTCTTCTGAGTAAAATTGCTCATATTGAAAAGACACGCTATTATTGTGCAAATAATCAATTACTCTTATTTTTTAAATGCTCTGCTCTAAATGATCATATGCATCAAAATCAGAGCACACGCACGCACACACACACACACACACACACACACACTGAACAGGCCTCTATTCAGTCTCACTCCAAGATTTGTCTTGGCTGACAGATTTAATTAATATTTCAGGGGGAGGATATTGTAATCCCAACAGAGAAATGACCCCACACAGTAAAGATGAGAGCCCGGAATCATTCCTACACCTTAAACATGTAGTTGCTACAAATATTGTAGGAGCAAAACGATGTAAAAAGAAAAAAAAACCCCACCCCTTTTAAGTGCCGTTCTAGCGCTTGTGCAGTGCACAATTCATTTCCGACCCCTGCTTAGCTTTCCTGAAACCGGACGCCAGGGGTGATTAATAAAACATTCTTTGTGTGCTGCCGAATGATCACCGGAGCCTTTTCAGGTGTATAAGTGGTGAAAGGCGACATAATCTCCCCCATAACAAGATCTGGACCGAGATTGAGAGACGCAGAGAACCTGGAAAGCCTCTAAGCAGGAGGACCACAAAAGCTTTGGGGACAGCAATGATAAAGCCGCAGGAGCACGGTGAGCTTCTACTGCACGACTCCCCGCCGGTGTTTGGGAAGCCGTGGTACTGGCACCGCAGCAACAGCACCATGGAGAGCACCCGCAGCCTGGCGCAGGTCATCATGGAGATGCGCGACGAAATCAAGAAGCTGGAAGCGGAGAACCGGGAGCTGCGGGGAGACTTTAGTCAGCGATCACTTGCGGCCATGCCAGGAGAAGCTAGTCCGGTGTCATCAGCAGTTAAGAAGCAGGATGACAAGGATGATAACCCTTATGTGAACCTGAGGCGAAATGCGTCTGCGCCTGTCCTGGAGGGGCAATACAAGGGTAAGAGGGAAGTGGAGTGGGGCATTAGACTGAGTTTAAACTAATGAAACAATATGATGGGCTATCTCTTAGGGTTCTTTATTATATAACCACGTACTTTAAAACTAGAATCAGGACTTTGTAGGAAAGTACTACTGAATGACTCATTATAGGTTCGTTCTGATTCAATGGTTATCCTTTTGTTAAGGAGATTTAAGGAGATTCCTTATTCACAATAAATGCCAACAACGTATCTCATGAAAAATCAAAACATGTTAATTATAGCCTTTTATAATATTCCTAGATTCAATATAACATTTAATATTTAGAGACACCTCAGAACATGACATTATTGTTTTCTGTCCTTAGCCATCTCTGCCCTGTAAACAAACAAACAAACAAACCAAAAAAAAAAAAAAAGATATCTTTCAATCCATCATGTTTGTGCTGTTTCACAGAGAACACTGTGATGACTGTTCGGAGGTACTCTACAAGTTCCAACCTGTCTGGGGTGACTGTACAGGATGGAAGGATTAACAGAGTCCGGCCTAGCAACTTTGGATGGGAAAGACTGCAAGAGGAAATCCAACATGGGAAAGGTGTCTTAGGTAACTCAGCCAAGGAAGATGCGGGAAAAGTTACCAACCGGCACTCCCTGCAGGAATATGTCCATAAAAACAGGTAGCGATAAATACTATAAATGCCCAAATTGTAGCTTTAAACAAAAATTCATCTTAAACTTGAACT
Organism: Tylochromis polylepis; assembly: GCA_015107715.1. Lineage (NCBI taxonomy): Eukaryota > Metazoa > Chordata > Actinopteri > Cichliformes > Cichlidae > Tylochromis > Tylochromis polylepis. The sequence continues at coordinate 18,697 of VVHJ01052287.1, forward strand.
CACAGAGGCTTTAACTGCTCTCGCCATTAATGGCTAGATTTTAGTACTTTGTTCATTGCTTTGCCTCATGAAGCTAGTCTTTATCCAGAATTTCTTAAATTGCAGCAAAATTATTCCCATGTTTTCTTTGCACCTTAAGGTCCAAGGTGAAAACTGTCACCTTCCTTCTACCTGTGGATGACATTTACACCAGTCGACCAGCTCTGACCAAACACCAGGAGGATCCTAAACTGTCTGACCTGGGTTCCATAACTGAGACGGATTCTTGAGAAAACAACCAGACTTTAAACGAGGCGAAATTCAGGCATGAACTGAGCCTCTGTGGCCTGCGACAGGTGACAGGTTAGCCTCTTCATCTAAGCCAACGCAGACTGGGCTCTTAGTGAGTGAGCCAGCAGACCGATTTTTATCACACCTGACCACACAAACAGAAGACTCTGGTTACAGGTGTTGTTTTCATCTGTCCATGGTCAACAGTGATGAAGCACAGAGCCCTCCGCAGCGAGGATCAGATATCTGGGCTCTTCATCTGACCCGGAGTGCTGCTTGGGAGTGATACACACACACCTGCAGGTGACAGCCCTTTTATGGACAGCTGTGGTCGCTGACTCAGACCTTGTGAGCGGCGTTATATTCATTAGTTATTCATCTTAGTTTCTTTTGACAATGTACACTGAAGAGGATAGTCGAGAGGCCTCCTGAAGATGACCTGCTGTTCCTGAGGATGTATTTTTCCCCAAACCAACTCACAAACTCTGCTTTCATGTATAAAAGTCTTCTTAAAACAAACCAGTGTTTGACTTATTTATATGAAATATAAATGATATGAAAGTCAGCTTTAACAGAGACTGTTTTATTATTCCATAGATAGATAGATAATCATTTCTCAATAACATAAAAACATTTTGCCTACTGTGCCACTGTCACTGTGCAGGGCACACACAATTAAAACTTCTAATGTCAGATGCATGAGCTACAACCAAAGCATATAATCATTACTTGAACTTCACCTGCATATAACATTTGATCTGCAACGTCCAATAAATGACACATCTACAGAGAAACTTGTACAGTGCAGCAAATCACTCTAACTGATGTAGTACAGAAAATAATGCCTGCAGCAAAGTTGTTTTGTTAGTAGTTGGTGTCAGCTGCAAGGATTCGTGTTCATCATTACACCCACTCTTGCTGATACACCATTTACAGCCAGTGAACTATTATGCATGGTATTAGCAGCTCAGAGAACTACACAGAACTGGGTTTGGCTGTGTTTTCTTTCAATATTAGTATCTGAAGAAGCAGTCATCAAGTTTTGCTCCTGCATGTCCACATGGCTATCACTGTCTAATTCCTCTGCATTTTTCTCTGTGTATTCTGTTTGGCCAGATTTACCAGTATCTTGTAACTGGTCAGGAGTTCCATCCTCTGATTGGTTTTCAGTGTCGAGGCTTCCATAGCTTTCTGAGTCGGAGGGCTTGAGAGTTGGGCGGGTTTGGGTCTCAGACATATTTGATGATGGCAGAGATTCACTTGGACTGTCTTTGTAATTCATTGGGATCAAGAAAGGCTCATCTCTGTGCTTTGTTTTAAAACCTGCAACAGAGGACAAAAAGCCAGTCAGAATCAGAATACTTTATTATTTCCAGAGAAAATTATGTGGTCACATTTGCTCCAAGACTGTATCTATATACAGTTGAAATTGAGGTACCCCTCTTATCATATTGAGTTTGTTATTTTCTCTGTAGAGGATGTGATACTAAGGCTGTGCATCTATTGCAGTGTACACTTGTGCTTTAAATGGAGGAATTGTACAGGGAGAAATATCAAACAACCATCAGTTATAATTTTAAAGTCACACAACAAATCACTACTTTTGGTCTACAGGGACCTGGCTGGTAGCTTCTCTGGCTGCTCTCCTCTCCATCTGTGGCCTCCAGGTCACAGAGACCCATAAGCTGCTGCTCGCTCACTTCGGTGTTCTTTTCAAGAAAGTAAGTGGTCATACTCCCCTTCCCCTTCACCTCTATCTCTCCACGTTTCTGGATGACAAAGCATTTGTTCTTTAAAGCCCTGAAATATATGAAAGCAAGATTTAGAAATAAAGGCAGTAATCAGGCTGATGATAACACGGGTTTCATGGCACATGAAAGTGTGTATGGATGCAGGTTTTCTTGTGCATTATTATGTGTCTCCTTACTGGTAGACAGTTGGGCTCAAATGGATCTTGTTGGGGAGGCCATGACTCTCCATACGAGAGGCAGTGTTGACAGTGTCTCCGAAAAGACAGTAGCGAGGCATCTTTTCCCCAACTACACCTGCCAGTACAGGACCACTGTGGAGACCCACACGAATCTACAGACATACAAAACATCACACAGATGGAGTTACATATGCATATTTGGATTCAAACTCTGGCACAGGTGCATTCAGGAAAGAAATGAGAAAGAAGACTCCCTCCATCCAACAGTGTGTTTTTGTCACTGCTACTTACTCAAGTAGAACTACCTTAATGGTGCAGAGCAATAATTGAGTAAAGTTACTTCCATTTCACAACTGTGTACTTAAGAAGTTCTCTTTAAACTTCCTTGCACCTGAATGGGTCCTCCTGTTATAGGGTTAATAACCTCCTTGGCAGCTATAATCATGCCCAGAGCAAAGTTGGCCACCCTCTCAGCATGGCTGGAGACAGGTATAGGAACCCCACCTACCACCATATAGGCATCCCCTATGGTCTCAACCTGGTTAAAAACAAACAAATGCTCTGTCAGGTTCAGACAGATGACATGATGGAAAAAAAAAACCCAACCTCACACATTACACAGAAACCAAAAGCTTTAAGGAAATGTATGAATGGTTCTTTTCTTTTCCAGTCAAATGTCAATGCAA
>VVHJ01052292.1:0-11556 GCA_015107715.1 Tylochromis polylepis
ACACACACACAAAGTAACACATGATTGCATAGCACTGACACTAACAGTTTTTGTTTTATCATTTATTATTACCTTTTTCGGTCACATAATATGCTTTCCTATGTGTAGACAGTAATAATTAAAATGATAAGCTGGGGAATGGACCAGGAAGTGGACCTAAGTACATTTTGGAACAGTAAAGACTTTTTCTGTCCTTCACTATGCATCAAAAGTGTCGAATTACAACTCACATATACAAAGAGACACACACTGAGTTTCTAACCATTCTCCACGTAGTCACGAGGGGTAGGAAAGCTTACAAAGCTATTTGGAAAATGGTGTCGGACAACTTTGAACTTTTAAAAATACATAAATTGGTTTAAGTACCTGCACATGTCATCTGGCTAATTTAATTACCAAAATAGCCAGACTCAAGGACAAGCTTGAAATTCAGAACAAGGCAAAAAGAGACCGAGAGGAGAAAGAGAGAGAAGGGATGCATACTAACAGATTTTCTTTTTAGTCCTTGAGAACCTTTCCTAAAACATATTTGAACACAGAATACATGAATGGAAGGCATTTTGCTTCTATACCATATCCATTACCTCAGCTGCAAAGTCTAGCTGCATCACAAAGTACAAGCACGTGAATGGTAATCTGCAGTAAATCAGCTGCTAAAAGATGAATGGATGTATGATTTTTATCAGGTCAGAAAAAAAACTGCTCCTTTCATCTGTTCATCAAAACAAATAGGTTGTGCACGGGATGCCATTTATCTGGGCTTGGCACTGGTAATAAACAAGCACAGGCATCCCTCAGTGGCTGGGTTCAGGTTTTCTATGTCTGTTACTCCTCTCTTATGATACGATGCATAGTTACGGTCAGTGGTTTACATACACTCATAATGGCCCTGAATGTCATTGTAATTTTGGGCTTTTAATGAGTTCTTTTTCCAGGGTGGAATGTTCAGCACACAGCTTTAAGCTTAGGATTTTTTTCTAATCCATAAAGGGTAAAATTATACATCCAGGCTCAAATATACACATACATTGACCAAATTCCTTCTAGAGAAAGGTTTTATGGTCACACAAAACAAAAATTGAGCTATTTCACCACAATGACAAAAGATATGTTTGGAGTACTAAAGGCGAAAGTAAGGCTTTCAAACCTAAGCAAACTGGACCAGCTGTCAAGCATGGTGGTGGTAGCATCATGATCACAGATCAATTTTTTTCCCCTAATTGATGGTCTAACATTAAGCTTCTTGAATGGCTTTTATAAAGCCCTGACCTCAACTCTATTGAAAATGTCTGAACTATGCTTAAAAGCTGGGTCCATATCAGGAAGCTTGTTGATTTTAATGAAGTCTACTAATTCTGCTTAGAGGAGTGGCCAAATATCACTCCAGAAGAGTGCCAGAAGCAGTTGATGGCTACCAAAAGTGCACTGTTGAGGTGCAACTTGCCAAGGGACCTTTAACAAAGAATTTGTGGGTTTGATTAAAGAAAATCTAAAATAAATTCAAACTTCTGCACCCAATTCTCCTTTTTTTTAAGTCTTAAAGATGTATGCTGTGCAATAATTCCACCCTGGAAAAAGAACAGTTCAAAGAAACAAATAAAAGCCCAAAATTACCATGATATTCATAACCAGAATGTGAACTTGTTGACGTTGACCACAAACTTTGTAAAATATGTAGTCCTTTGACCACAACTCTGTCTGCTGTATGCAGAAAAGATTCACCTAACTTAACTTAGAAACTTACTTTAGCTAATGTATGAATAAAGGATACAAAGAAATCTTGCTTGGGTAAGGTGATTAAAAAAGTTTTGACACTGACAGTAAAAAGATTTTCCAGCTTGACTTTTATTTGAAGAAATCAAACAGAGTCTGTCGTCAGATCTACTGCACTTCTTTGTGGTATCAAATAAATCTCTGTGACTTGCTTGTCATCTTTGCTTGATGCTACATGAATATCTGATCAACTCATCGTGGTTAAAGGACAGTGTAGGCTGATCTAGAGAAGGTGCTGAAAAGGAAAAAGGTTGCATAGCATAAACAACACAATATGTCTGTATCTGGCGATCTTTTCTTTTTTAAACATCGAAGCGTGTAAGGTCATGCTGTGAGTCAGTCTTGTTCAACCAAGACTTTATACACCACTCAATATACTGACAAGAAAGTTAGTGAGTGGGCTGAAATGATATGAAATTGAAGATGTTTAATGGACACTTAGGAGCTGTTTTCACTTCCAAAGTATTTCAACCAATTTTTAATTAGGTGGTTTGTTATCAGTATTTCATTTACATATTTTAAATAGTTTAATTGTTTTAATGACCCAGACGTTTTGGTCTGTTTTATTTTCATTGGTAAATCAAAATAATAGAGTAGGTACAACATTGGCAGTTTCATTTATACAAGGAAAAAGGAGTGCACACTTCTCAGGCGCAAAAAATCAAAAAAGAACCAGAGAGCATACAAAGTCAATGGCAACATGAGGTGGGCAGACCCTAAGATAAAACTACCAAGGAGTCCAGGATGCTGGTGACTGTCATATGACAGGGTAGCAATGCACAATGAGAAAATCATTCCCTGTGTAGACACAACTTAAAGGGACTTCCACATGTTAATATCGTATATAAGAAACTGCCCTTTTCATGTTGCCAGTGTTTTCTTTACGTGTTGTTGCTTGAAATTGCTAAATTTCATTCACTTTCTATGGTCTCTGGTCACCATGTTGCTACAAATCACTTCCTGTGTTGACCTGCGTGCCTAGGCAAGCCTGTAATGTATTTACTAACCTGTCATATGTCAATCACTGGTATCCTGTGCTCTCATTGGTAGTCACTTCAATTGCTGGCCTATATCTCCAGACCTGCCTGCCATTTGCGGTTTTCACCTGTAGTTGCTTGAAGTCGCTGCTTATCATTGACTTCTGGTTCTGGTTGCCACATTGTCACTAGTGACAAGTCACGTCCTGTGTGGATACACCTTCTGTTCACTTTGATGTGTGTGGCTAATAATGAAAGCTATAATAGAAAAGAGTAACCCAATCTCTGTAATTGCAATTGTGTATTTCCTCTCCATGAGAAAAACTGAACGAGAAGATAAATGGATTTATTTTTAGAATTTCACTGGGAAGAGGCACTATATAACCTGAGCCAGGGCCAAAACACTATCCTGTCTCTCATTTTATGCCTCAGGACATGCAAATAAATAAACAAACAAACAAAAAAACATGAGGTACATGCCAGGGCCTTTTTCTCCTATAGCCACTTGTCTATTCTGTATGGTTTTAAGATGACAGGAAAAAATGGATCTCATTCTATACGGTAGATGAAAGAGGATATTTTGCTGAGTGAGGCAATAATGGCAGATAGAACAGGCTCCGAATTGTGTTGTGTGTGTTGCAATAGAAAATGTAAGACCAATGACTTGCTGTACTCAGCATTACAGGAAAATGATGCATCCAAACGATCGCGAGCAGCTTCTGTTTCACTTGTTGTTGGTGTTTATAGATGTTTCATGATGAAGGATGTCCATCATGACCATAAAGATGACCATAAACTTTGAGCAAATCCCAGCATACTATGCTCATCAAACAGAGGAACATGGAGGGAGCTGATTATGACACTATTATGACAGAGAAAATGTCTCTCAAGGAAGTCAGATTCAGTAACATTTGTGAAATGCCATTAACCTCAGGGGTAATACAAGCTTTTAAGAGACAGATCACCACTCAGCTAGTTGGGGGGATTCAGGGACCATAGACCAGCTGTAATTTGACAATGGGGCAAATAGAAGGTTAGATAACTGAAACACCACTTTTGTCTTTGTCTTTGTAGGCCACTCGAGAGAGCAAAAACATCCAAAATTACATTTGTCATCTGCTATCTTTCATGCATTTGTGCCTTTTGTGTGCAGCATCAGCATCAGTTTTTATTGTAGACTGCAAATGTCAGACTTAATGGTATTCTGTCCTCACCAGAGCATCTACAGAGTTCTCTCCTGTCTCAACTATTCATTAGGCACATGTGTTCAGCTGCTCATTAACACTTAGACGTAATCAGCCAATACAATGGCAACAACTCAATTTATTTCAGCTTGCGAAAAATTAGAACTGAGCATCAGAATGGGGAAGAAAGGTGATTTTGAATGTGGCATGGTTGTTAGTCCCAGATGGGCTGGCCTGAGTAACTCAGAAAATGCTGATCTACTGGGATTTTCCCATACAGACATCTCAAGGGTTTACAGGGAATGAATAAAAATGTTGTGTGGTCTGATAAGTGCTAATTTCTGCTGCATTCAGATAGTAGAGTCAGATTTTGGCGTGGTTTCTTCTAGCCATCAACAAAGTACAAATTAAGGCAGATCTGAAAACAAAGAAGGCTCTCTCAAAGCTGTAAACTATTGTTTTCAAAGTAAGCCACCAACAGAGTGCGGTGTGCTGAGTTTAAGAGAGGCAAAGACAAATGGTTTACAAAAAGGACATGCATGTATTTGTGAGACAGCAGAATGAATCCAGGTTTTCTAGATAAAATTAAGCTCTGGAATCCATAAGAAACTTTGACTTGTCTACTAAAAACCATTGATTTCTTTCCTCTGTGCTCATCCAGGTCATTGGAGCTTTGGCCAGTAGTTTACGTCAAGTGGCCCAACTGTTTCCCTCCCGTCAATAAACCACCAGGATGCCAGATCAGAATCAACAAAGCACTGATCCAGAAATAGCTCCCTCCTACGACGATGGCAGGAAGAAACTTTGCAGAACATCTGAGCACAGAGTGCATTCAAACACGCAACCCACCCTCAAAATAGGTGAGGGAGAGAAATCATCTGGCCTCTTTGTTATGTAAATTGACTGAATCAATGTGACAAATGTACTGTGAAAAAGAAGAAATACAATGCTTTTTCATCCCCACCAGCATTCATCACGACCCTTGGTCTTATCACCACGCCCAGCCACAAAGAAACACCTGATTAATGACTGTCACGTGCCACCTCCGTACATCATCAGGGCACGGGTGAATGAATAGAGCATGAATTAGATGGTGACACATAGAAATAAGGTTTTAGGATATACACTTGCAAAGGAGTAGTCCGTGCTAATTAATCTACTATTTTAGTGATGTAATTTCTATTTTAAATACACCAAGATGGCTGATTATTAGCAAAAACATCAAAAATCTAATTGAAATCATGAGCTCTGTGTTGGACTAAAACACTACTGCAACATAGGCAACATAGTCTTGACTTCAAAGGACTCTATAGCTGCGCTAATCTCTGTGTAAGGCTGTACTTAGACACAACAGTGCTTTGAAGGAAACGCTAACATCATTATTCTAACATGGACGTGATGACTACTCTAGCTATTTTATGGGTACAGTCCTGTATACCAGCATTTCTTAATGAAACGGAGCCAATGCTGACAATGCTCTGGAAAAATAGTATGGTCTATGGACAGCTCTAAATGCAGTTTTAGGGATCAGTGAATTTTTTCCATTTATCCAGAATTTTTTTTTTTCTTTTACCATATTTCAGGGATGTCTACCCTAAAGCTGTTCATGCATTACTCTTAAATGCAAACCTGATGGTGGCACCAGAGTAAATGTTAGGAAGAAAACAAAGTTATTTAAAACTTTAGGAACTACTGCACTTCAACACCAAATATCATCATGTCATTCAAAAGCAGATCCAGAAGATGAAATTCTGCATGTGATACAGTACTGTGAAAAAGTTTCGATTCACCCCTTATTTCTTTATATTTTGCTCCCAAGTACTGTGAAAGGTAAGCACTGATCTGGCTTCCAAGGAGCTAGACTTTCTTATCATTTTTAAAGTGGCCTTGAGCAATAGTTCTTTCAGAGTTTTTTCTTTGTATATTGGCTGTTTCTTCACTCAGTTTTAGTCCAGTCCTTGTACCTGACCTGTCACGTCTTAAAGATGTCTAAGTTTAGTGGACTCTAAAGCGTGACCTGAAAGAGGCAGCTTTCACAGATCATTTATTTACACAAAGGAATAACTTGCACAGGGAAGATCAGAACAAGAAGTATTTCCAGGAATCGATGCAGGAGACTGGGTGTGAACTCATGGGTAGAGAGGAGAGGGAGATTAGTCCAGGTAAGTCTGTCAGAGGGAATTTCACAGTGTTGCTCCAGAGGTGAGTGGTGAGTGTGGGTGAGGAACCGCTTACTTTAGAGTGCCGAGGGAGAAGCTCCGGGGAGAGGCACTGGTTTTCTCGAGGTAGGTGCTGGAAGATGTGGGAGGATGGGCAATAGGTGGATGATACTACACAGAAAATATGGTGGCGACTTGATGCAGGAGCTGCTTCTTGACTTCAGGTGGATGAGGAGGCAACATGTTATAATAGAGGCCCACTCTTGCCTACACCGAGGCAAGAGTGGGAACCATGTCTTGAGGATTTAACCAGTGTTTTGTCTACACATGACAGAAAACTCAAACTCAAAACTTAACAAAGAACCAATTTGGTTGTTATTAATATCTTTAGGTAGTTTTTTGTTAGAAGCCTGTTGCAAAAGCACATCATTTCTTTAGTTAAACTTATGAAAAATGCCAAATAAATAATGGAATAAAATAATGGAGGACAAAGGAAGGGACAGACCTAAAAAAGCAGATGAAAGTCATGTCCTTAAGAAATAGGAAAAAATCCAGCAAAGACCTGACACAGGAGCAGAGAGATTCATCTGACTGTTCAGTTGATTCATCTACTGTTCACTGAACTCTCATCAAAAATGGTCTCAATGCAAGAAGCTGTTCTTAAGGAAGGGAAACAGGAAGAAAATTACTCAAGAATTGAACTGATGACCCAAGACTTTTGCACTTTCTTAAATAACTAGAGAACTGAAAACTCTGAACGGCTTTTTGCAATGTATGAAAAATAAAGAGACCATTAGTCATGCCATTAGCTTTAGTTTTCACAAAGAAAAGCGCCTTTGTTGATGTGGCTTTGAAAGCCATGTGGCTATCCTGTGTGTAGAGCACTGTTGATCCTTAATGTCTGGTTGAGTACATTTAAATCTCTACATCTGTACATGTCGGTTCATTCTGTGATGTAATACTTTCCTCTAAAGAGACCGGAAACCATTTGATTATCACATGGCTTCTGACAGAGTTGGAAGGGCAGGCCTTGGAACATGAGGGCAAACAGATTTTTTACTTTTCAGCTTTACCGTTCCCTAGTAAATCCGTAGCCTTATTTTATGCAGTATTTACATGTATGAGTTGCATAAAATGGCATAATACTTTTATCTCTACAATTTTGCTTTCCTTTACTCTTCCTTCCACAAAAATGTGCTTCTTACAATGATAATGATGATATTAATGGTTGAAAAAAGAGACTGTATTGGTCCAATTTAAAGTCAGATTATATCAGGATTGCATCACACATCTGTCATGCAAAGACCAGGATATGCTGGGCAGTATGTGAATGTCACATGATTCTGTTGACCTAAGAATAAAAGAAGATGTTTAGAATTGTGTTTGTATGTTTGGCATGCTATAGCTTGGTACTAAATGAAGATAGAACTGTTCACCTTTCATGCTTCTCGGATAAAAAGTTAAATATATACAAATGCATATTACTGTTTCAAATTGTGCTAAAAGGAGCAAATGCAAAAAGTAACAACTCAAACTTGTTACTTAAAGTTAATCTTAATGTTATTTAACCTGGGGACAGAAAAAAGAAAAAGGAAAAAATAATTTCATTATTTGTATATCCTGTTCATCAGCATCTTTGCAGTGTTACTCAATTGTCATCTGTCACTGTTGCAGGGTCAGTACCAACGTAGTTATAGGAATCAAAACTTGGTTTAACATATTATTTTAGCTAACATATAAAATAACACCTAGACTTAAAAGGAGAACTAACTGAAACTATATTGTGGACTCTTGGAAATCCCATAAGCTAATATTTTATTCACAATAGAAAATTGAACTGAAACTGATAACATTTTAAGAAAAAATAAAGTCATTTTGACTTTGACGTCAGTACCATGTTTCAAAAAAGTTGGGACAAGGGCAGAAAAATGCTGAAAAAGTAAATGGTGCTCAAAAGAACTAATTGGATGAACCAATTAATCCTTCAGTCGGATGAACTAAAATCTACAGACCAGTGAATTAAGTAGAACATCAATAAATCATTGTAAAAAAAAGACTGCAATACAATCAACATATCGTCTCAGTTACAGCAGTTTTACCCTATTAACGGAGTCAGGTGCACTAGTAATAGCACTATCGGGGGAACTAGCAGCAGTAGCAGCACCGTAATAGAATTACATCTGATCCCTTTCATTTTTTATTATTGGGAGGAAAAAAATAAAATAAAAGCTTATGTTGTCTAACAGACGGTTCAGGATTCCACAGCTTAGCCTTAACAGGCTGCAGAGGTCATTCACTCCTTAATCCATCAAATTACAAATACATATTTTTTTTATGGATGGAACTCAGGCAATGTCAGTCTGAGTTCTATCCATCGCAGTTTTACTACAGTGTGATGGATGTGTAGCTGAGTCTGCTCTATGTGTAACAACTACAACATTTTGCGGTCTATTAAAGTTCTTGTCCTGATGAGAAAGCGTGGGGAGAATCACAATATTGTCATTAATATGGTTATGGAAACTACAACAAAAGGTCGATTCATGAGGGATTTAATCTGGATGGCTTTAACGATGGTAGGATTATTTACTGTTACGCAGGAGGCTTTAGGTGTCACATGTCTGCACGGAGTTTAGTATAGGGATAGAACTCTATATCAGAGGGAAACCTCTGACATCCACGTGCCCTCCAGCTGACCAGATTACAGTTTACTTCAGTGATGAATAACTGATACAGAATGAGGGGGGATTTGAGTTCATCTGTGCACACTTTGTAAAAAAGAAAAATGCATACACGCGATTTTTCTGCAAACCTAAGCGCCCATGTTTAGATAATGCATATGTACAAAATGCTGACAGTTTCAAAAAATAGCATCATTTTGTTTGTTGATGAATGGAAGAGTCCTTTTATTTGGAAGAATGCTTTAGACACAACACAACTGCCATGACAGACAAATGCTTCACCAGGAAAGAGGGTGAATGATGATCATGTGGCAAGACTGATGAGCATACACACAGCCCTAAATATTTTCATTTTGCAAATGAGCAAAAACTGAAATGACCTTTCATCAGTACACTGTGTTAAAATTGGATGCCCTCACATGTGCCAGATTTTAAGACCAGATTCAGTTCATTCATGCTTGAACACAATGCAGACGTAATTTCCTCAGATCAGATATAATCCAACAGCATTGCGCTGTAGTTATTAATCGTTATGAGTAGTTCTCTGAAAAAAAAAATCATCCACAAAAGACCTACTGCCTACTAGCTGCTGTGTTCATATGTAAACTGATGATATAACACATAATTTCATGGTGCGTGGTGTAGTTATGCAGTCATATGTAATATAGTGACATGACACACTGCTTCAATGTAAACACCATATGGAAAGACATTTATTTATTGAACCATTCTTATGAAAGAATGACCAAGTAATTAGTGGTGTAAAGTAAGTACTGTACTATGTTTTCAAAGTACTAATACCACTTTGTGGTATTTATTTATAGTTGTTTGACTCTTGATTGTGTAGGAGTTCATAGGTAAACAAACAGAGATTTTGAGTACTATAGTACAGTACCACAATAGGTATTTCTGTAAACTAAGAACTTTTACTTTTGCCAGCTTTCTTTTCTTCCATCTTTTGAAGTGTGAGATCTGCTGGTATTCAGACTCTATGGCTTACATTTATTCAAGTACAACTGTGGGGTGTTTAGACTTTATTTCAATATATCCATATCTACTACCCTCTAACAGACTTTGAGCTGTGGGTCTTTTTTACTTATTACTACCATGTGACTTTTAAAATGCATAAAAATGCACGCCACTTAAAGAAACATCCAGTGCACAATAACAATATAAGCAACAGTCTATTCTCTCTTTATTCTTCAGCTTCACAATGCTTTATTTCCATCAGTTTGGATTAATAGTGGGCCTAAAGGCAAGAAAATGTTCAGTGAGTATTGCTGTGAGTACAGAGAAAGGGTGATCAATCACCCCGGCCTGGATCAGTAGCTGGAGCTTTTAGTGCTCACACTTATGTTTGGCCATGTTAAGCCACAGAAGAGTGCACTTAAATGTAAGGAGAAAAAAAGATAGATGGAGTGCAGTGATTTTTCTCTTGTCAATGCTGCCCTGTTCAAATGACAGCGCACTACAACAGTTTTGCAACACTGCTTCTGAAAAACACTCAGTGTTTTATGAGTGATGTTCAGTTTGGTTTAATTTGCTGGTTGTGATGCAAACAAATCCAGCAACTATGTAACAGTTACTAGATTTATTTGATCAGTTAGTGACTGATGCCACATCTTTAAATGATTGTGTATTAGTGCACATCACAACTACACTAATAACTCGCACTCAATTATGTGTCACTGACACATAATTGAGTGCGAGCAGGTGTGACAAAATAAAACAGGGGTTGTTTTTCTGCTCAGTGCAGTTTAAATAGTATGTCTGTTCTTATCCAAACAATGCTTTTCAGGCTGTGGATTGCTGGCAACCAGAGGAAGTGCAGGGATGATTTTGAAGCTGATTGGAACTAAATTTGCAAACAGTCAAGACAGCAATTACACTAGCAGCAATATCTTAAAATGTGGTGACCCACAGTGACCATAACGCCCCCCTTCTTAAATGGCTAATGGATGATGTGCAATGGCATCTTTGTAGAAAATATCCCCCCAGCATGTTCAGTGTGCTGTGAACTGAGCCTTTCCATATGTGTGTCTGTGTGTGAATGTGTATTCAGTAGCTCATTCACTGACTTCACTTGATATTAAACCCAAACTGAACCCAAAGTTGTTCTGGACAACTACCATTAACAGTAACTATCATTTACAGTACAGCCCCTTTATTACTGCTGTGACAGCAAAGCAAGAAAAAGTCAAGACTCCTTTGGATTATATAGCAAGTGCTGAACTGCCAAGTATTAGTTCTGTTTACTGTAGTGACACACTCATATCTGGACTCTCATTCATTTCAGCTATATCTTGGCTGCCTGAATCAGCTGTGTGCTGTTGCTGATACACTCCACGCCTCCTTCGACAAATGACTTAGCTCCACCAGTAGCTCCACCTGCTTCAAAGAAGCATGTTTTTAGTGGACACTAGACTATTCAGTTTTAAAAAGTAAGAGTCATAGAAACTTTGTGCTTCTTTCCAGACAGGCATCGTGTTTTAAACTTAATTAATTTCACACATAAATGAACTCATGCAATTTTCATGCTTTCTAACTTAAGCTCACATTGGTCTACATATTAAGTCATGCTGTGGGTCTTTTCATTCCAAGGAGAAGGACCAAATCACTGCGTGTGTGTGTGTGTGTGTGTGTGTGTGTGTGTGTGTGTGTGTGTGTGTGTGTGTGTGTGTGTGTGTGTGTGTGTGTGTGTGTGTGTGTGTGTGTGTGTGTGTGTGTGTGTGTGATGGGGTGGGGGGGTGAGATAAGTGAAGTGGCAGCTTGTTGCAACAGCTGT
>VVHJ01052298.1:0-23039 GCA_015107715.1 Tylochromis polylepis
ATGAACACTGTTGAGTGTTAAATGAACACTTTTGACAGTGTTATATTTTTAACAGTAACCTAGTCAGTGTTAAAGATTAACAATGACTAACACTGAGCAGTGTTGATCTGCTAACACTGACATATTACTAGCATTTTTAGTTATTTTCCAGTATCAGAAAATCAGCACTGCTCAGTGTTAGTCATTGTTAATCTTTAACACTGACTAGGTTACTGTTAAAAATATAACACTGTCAAAAGTGTTCATTTAACACTCAAAAGAGTGGACCCATATAGACACTTTCTAGTGTCAATTTAACACTGGAGATTTTGCAGTGTACCAAATATTGACTTTCAAGCTTCTAACTGTTTTTGCCTTTTTTTACTGTTTCTCCATGTACTCTTGCACATGTTTGCACCTATTTCAAAGAAATGAGGGGTGGCTCAAGACTTTTACACAGCACTGTACTACATTCCCTTACTACTACTTTGTTAGAAGCTTTTAAAACTAAACAACTGAAACGATTATGAGATACATTATTACGTATTTTCTGATATTAAAAAGATTAGCATTAAATTCTGGATAAGGAATTTCAGCATATCCTCAATCAAACATGATACAGCAAGGATAAAGTTAACCTAACTTTATTATTTCTGCAGTAGCAGGCTAATCAAAGTCGACTCAGTAATATCGTCTTCTTATTCTTAACAAGGTCTGCCCAACTGTGATGGAAATGTAAGTACTCAAATGTTCGTCTTTTAGGTCTGTAATCACCGTAAAGGAGTTAAAGATATCAGTTTAGTGTTTGTACCAGATAATGACTCACTGTGATCAAAGGAGTCAAGCTTGAAGAACAGAGGTGGTCATACCAAATATTGACTTCCAAGCTTGTTAGAACTGCACAGAATTGTAGAAGTGTACCCTGCTCTTCCTTATATGTTTGCACGTTTCAATAAGTCACTGCACCTATTTCCCATTTTCCTAGAAACATATAACAATAAATGAGGGGTGGCTCAAGACTTTTGCATAGCAGTGTATCATTCAAGTATATATCATCGAAATCATTTTGTTATTTTTGTATTCAGACATGATTTATTGTATATTATACTTATGGGTTGCTTATAAAAATGTTATTACGGTTATTGTTGGAGCATCTGACAAGTTTAAAAAGGGCAGTCGGAGCAGGAGTTAAAAAAAGCTTCTCTAGGTTCACTACTTTATTGATGAACTCAACTGATTTTGTTCCGCAGCTCTTAAAGCAGGCAGATAAAAGCCTGAAGGAAAACATACCTGACTGTTTCTCAGAAAGGTTCAAATGCTTCATCAGCTTAACGCATCCTTCCTGCAGACGGAGTCTCTCTGCTCTTGTTTGCTGCACTTCCTGGTCCCAAACCACTTTGATGGCCAGCGCCTCCCTTACGTGGGGTGTCCACGTGCCATTCAGGTTGAGAGTCAGGTACAACTGGCCGTCATTAAATACACGATCTGCCCAGCGCAGCTTAGACCCCTCCCACGTGCATTCTCGAGAGCGAAGAATGGTGTGGTTACCTGCTGAGAGTTAATGAGTTGTGGCTCTGGTCACAACAGTCTCACTTACACAAACGTTCAGTTATAGAATAAGACAATTTGATTTTCTTACTTATTGAAGAGGTCTCGTTGAAACTGAGAAGAGATATTAGGAATGTGTCAGCTAATACGGCTTTGAAAACTGCGTTGAATTCTGGGCTTTTGCTCATTAAAGGAATTCCATTGAGAAGAACTTGCTCTTCAACCTGCTGACTTCCTGCCTCCCTCCACTGCTGGATCTGAAGTATAACGGTATCTAATGTGACATGGGCAAAGAAAACAACTATCAATTAAAAAATGTGAAAAAAAGGAAATGCATTTGTAACTTTATTTATTTCTTGTTGTCTTTTATGGAGACGGCGTGAGAGATACTCACACTAAAGCAAACCAAAAGAACCACACACAATAATTTTTCATATTATCATGTGAGCAGTATAAACAGCAAGCTTTGGTTTCCTATGGAAATGTTTCACATGGTGTCACAGGAGATGAAAATGTGTGAGCTGTGAGGAAAAAGTTGTTTGTTTGTTTTTAAAGTAGTAATAGTTGTGACACATTTAGAGCACTCAGAGAACGCATCTCCCCCCAAAAAGGAAAACTTTGATGTTTTATGATGACGTCAGCATTGGTAATATGGAAATCTACTGTAGTATATTAATCTTTTTGTGTCATTGTGAAGTCATATAATGTTGTATTGGAAAAAAATAAGGCTTTAAAGCGCTCAAACAAAGATAGTGCTTGTGTTCCCATTGACTAATATATTGCTTTAAGGTTTGGAGATGATCCAGTGGGCAAACTGTCAATGTTTGCTAAAAAGGAAGGTCAAGTTCAAATGCTTACTCAGCCTAGGTACTCATGTCCCACAAGTATATTGTTGTGAAGCGTGAAGACGATCCATAAAAAACTGTGGGTAATATGAAGTTTTTGCTGAACCTTAATCTTGACCCAATTTTCACCAAAATTAAATGAGCTCGAGCTGTTTTGGTCTCTACCATCACACAAAATTTGAAAATGATATCTTAAAAAACTGTGGGGCACTAGACTGCAAACAGAACCAATGACATAATCCCTCCCTTAGAGGGAGAATAACCAAATCAAGCTGCACTGATGCGTCTAAAGCTTCACTTTACAAAAGCAAAACTGAAAGTAAAAGCTGATGGATGGAGGGCATTTCTAGTAAATATTTTGCATTTTACCATAATTTTGCTTTCTCAAGCAGGATAGACATTTTATATTGACCACATGGTGTGAAATAACAGTAAAATGCGGTGACTTCTGCATTCTGTAACACAGACTTGACTGTCAGCGTCAGTCTTGTTTATCTGAGTGTTTATAGTTGATTAATTAACCAACACTAAATCAAGTCGGTGTGAAGTGTAGCTCTTTGAAATGCTTTGCAGCGTCACATCCCTCAATGTATTTTGATTGTTTTTCATCTATACTTTTTTTTTTTTTAATTCAATGCATTTGTCAAATTGAAGCAGTTTAAAAACAATCATGTATCGTGCAAGTTGCTTGTTTTGGATCTGTATAACTTGATACAATTCAACATAACACGCCCACAGTAGACTCTTTTGTTTGTTCGTTTCAGTTTCTGTTTACACGGACAGACATTGTTTTATTCTCCTAGGAGTCTGCGCATACAAATAAAACGACCTGTGATAGAATTTAATCCAGTCAAATCCACCACCCAAAGATTAAAGAGAATAACAGAAAAGGGATGGATTCATTGTTGAAGCTACTGCAAGCCATCCCTGCTGTTCTGTCAAAAATGGAGCAATCCTATACATATTTATTTATTTATTTAATGAATTACAGTGAAATCCATATTATTATTATTATTATTTTAATTTAAAAAAAGACGTTACTCCTACCTGCTTCGACAGGAAGACTCCGACATACGTGAAATAATAAGATCAAAACAAAGCGCAGTGAATACATTTCTCTACCCTTACAGAACTGTACTGTAACTCGAGCTCGGTGTCAGATTCAGCAGTGTTCATCCGTCAAAGAAGCACAAACTCCTTCACAGCTACAGTGTGCTATAAGCCATTTCCTCAGTAAACTAGAGCTCGAAGGATGACCTTCGGCTTTAACATAAACTACTAGACAGACACAATGACAGCAGCAGTCGGATAGACCAGATCCTTATCACTGGGCTTTCACGTTTCGGTTCCGTTGACTTCAAGCTTCCGCCTTGCTTTTTTGTTTGGCTGTCCGGTGAGGTGGGTGGGATTTAAGGTAGCTTTCAGAACAGCGAAGTTATGAAGTCAGAGCAAAAGACTTTTATTTTTGTGCTGATGCTGTCAACAATGGCGAAACTTCGGGTGCCTAAACAAAACTAGTGTTGACTGACAATTCAAAACGGCGCCGGGTACTGTGAATAATTAAACTCAGACCAATCGCGTGGTCTTCTTTCACTCCATTGGTATGTAAACATTGTAACTCAACGCATTTATAGATTAATAATTATCAAAAGTTGACGGTCTGTCTCTTAATTTAAATCTGCCAGTAAGTACCATCACCGCCTATCACGTGACAACCCGGACTGAACCCCGCTGACACGACTGACTTATTCAAGGGCTCTAGTTCGACTACCATCTGTATGTTTCTGTTACTTTATTCTAGCCTACTTGTTTTTCTACGACAGGTATCCACTCAGTTGCAGTGGATACCTGTGTTACGTACACCTTTGCAACTTATCCAATCAGCCAATCACACTGCAGTAACTCAGTGCATGTTGACCTGATCAAGAAGACCTGCTGAAGTTCAAACTGAACATTAGAAAGAGGAAGAAATATGATTTAAGTGACGTTGAACATGGCGTGGTTGCTGCTCTGAGCAGCAGTTCTTTATGGGAAAATGTCTTGTTGATGCACATGTTTCCAGCACCTTGCTGAATCTGTGCCAGCAAGAATTAATGCAGTTCTGAAGGCAAAAGGGGGTCCAACCCTGCACCTAATAAAGTGGCCAGTGAGTGTAATTTTTGGGGAAACACACTGAATTTAAGGTGTTTACACAGGGATAACCCTGAGCTTGTGCAGACGCTGAGAACAGATTTCACCCTTTGCTCAAATCCTGCAGTCAGTCCAGATTAACACAGCTGCTGTCAGAGATGTGTTGAAAGTGTACACAGTGAAACTCATTGTATATGCATAAACTGACTTTACTTATATAGCAACTTTTCTCTTTCTAAAACAAGATGTCTGTGCTTATGTGTTACAGAAATACATTTACTCCTCTTTGTATCATGGAATAACGAGGGCCCAGCCGGACCCTCATTGGGCCGTTAAATTGTTCTCTGCCAATTCAGTCTCTGGGAGAGTGTACAAAAAAATTGCTGTAGTGTCCAAACAGTTTACACAATACTTTACTGGAACCCCTTGAATTAAAGATGAAAGTCTGCACAGTCTTGAATCTTAAATTTTATTTGTTTAAATCCTTTGTGCTGATGTACCGAGGGAAAAAATGCAAAAAAAAGTGTCATTGTCCACCCACCTGTATACAGTATATGCTGCCTTCAATTTTCAAACAAATGTTCTGATTTTGTCATTACTCTTTAGAAAAGTTAATAATTACATTTGTGTCTTGAGATAACTGGTCAACGATTCTGGGAGGGCATCTTAGAAACATATTTAGCTGCTGGTTAAGCATGACAACAACCTTTATTCTCCTATCCTGGCTGACACACCTCTGCTTACCCCCGATAACAAGTCAAGTAAGAATTGTATGTTCCTTTTTAAAAAAAAATCATATCTAACACGTTACACAATCACACTCATATCGTCATAACAGGAACACATTGATTAGACACTGTGAGCTCAAATCGGCAGTGTCTGTTTGTTATGTTTTTATAAATGTTAACTATCTGGATGCTGATGTTGTAATCAGGTCTTTTGTGGACAACAGCAGTGCCTCAGTCTTATGCAAGGGAATTCTTAAGATGGGCGGTATGCAGCACACATGGGAAGTGATTGTATAAAAAACCTGCTGTGGGAGTGCAGGAGATGTAACAGAGGCAGGGCTGTTTTATGTTTCAAACCACCTTATGTTGCATGTGACAGAATTACTTCAAGCACCCTTTTGCCCTTGTATACATAAAGTGGTTATGCTGCTCATTTTAAATTGTTGTCTGTCTGTCTTTTGAGTCATTAATATGCTACATAAACATCGAGATTTTTAGAGTGTCTGAGCCAAAGAATCACTTAAAACACAAATAAAATAACAGACCTTCCAATTCACAAGATACAAGATATTCAGTTCAGTTCAATTCAGTTTTATTTATATAGCACCAAATCACAACAACAGTCACCTCAATGTGCTTTATATTGTAAGGTAAAGACCCTACAATAACACAGCGAAAACCCCAACAATCAAATCTGATGACGATCAATCAGATGACCATCCCCTATGAGCTAGCAGCTGGCGACAGTGGGAAGGAAAAACGCCCTTTTAACAGGAAGAAACCACCAGCTGAACTGGGCGGGGGGCATCTGCTGTGACTGGTTGGGGGTGAGGGGAGGGAGACAGGAGATTAATAATAACTAATGATTAAATGCAGACTGGTGTATAAACACAGAGAGATAAGAGGTGAGTGAAGCAGAAATGCTCAGTGCATCATGGGATATGAATTTGGACCTATTTTGCAGTATGCAACCTTGCATGGTAATAATCCCGTATTTAACTGACCTGTTATTATTTTAAGTGTTTTGTCCTTGAAATGAATGCAACTGGACCTCTTCCACCTCTCACTTCTAAGAAGGTGGAGAGTCCCAGGCAGTGTAAAGGATCCTGACAGTCATGCACTTTGACCTCACTGGTGCACATGATGGCAGGGTGGGGTAATATCTCACAAAGGAGTCTTGGCACAGGGTGTGTCAGTGACTCAGAACCACCTCCAACAGGACAATCCCATCTGGGATTCTCCTACTAGAAATGAAACATCTTCATAAACCAAAAAGAAATCCAGATGCCTTCATTTCAAGCACTTAAGGCCACCATGATCTGGATGACTAAGAACCTACAAAGACATACAGTGTCCTAAAAAAGTATGCTTTTCTTTTCTTTCTTTTTCTTTTTTTGTTTTTTGTTTTTTTTCATATTTGTCACACTTAAAAAGTTCAGATCATAAAACAAATTTTAATATTAGACAGATATAACCTGAGTAAATACAAAATTAAGTTTTTAAATGATGATTTCATTTATTAAGGGAAAAGGGCTATCCAAATCTACCCAGCCCTGTGTGAAAAACTAACTGTTCCCTTATTAAATCATGAATTAACTGTAACTGAATTAACACATTTTTTTGAAAAGTGAGTTCAATTTCACTACCCACACCCAGATCTGATTAATGCCAGACCTGCTGAATCAAGAAATCACTTAGATAGACCTTGTCTGACAAAGTGAAGTAGGATAAGATTTCAAAAAGCAACACACTGTGTCACAATCAAGGAAAACATCTTTAATACAGTTACTGGTCGCAATCTAAAGAAACAGCTGACAAACAAAGCTATTAACATCTATCAGTCCGAAAAGGGTTACAATGTTACTTATAAGGCTTTGGGTCTCCAGTGACTCACAGTGAAAGCCATTATCCTGGCTTTCCAGGATAATGAAAAGGTGGAATTGGAAAGCTGAGAGAAAAGAATAAAAAGAAACTAAAAATAAATGCAGCAAATGGTGTCAAAATAACCAACATGTTAGCTGTCGGTGCTGCTGCAGAACAATAGTACCACCAACAACTAGTAACCAGACCCGACAGTCACAGGAGACTGCTGCTGCCACCACCAGCTGTGGAGAAGTAAGGAAGCGACAGAGGAAGATGAAACTGACGTGGTAAGAAAATAGATGAAGGGACGTAATTAGGAAGGTAGAGATTCAAGGATTCAGATACAATGAATGGCTGCTTTGATCATGAGTCACTGCTAACAGCGTTTAAATGTGTAGCTTTTAATTGTCCCATGCTGCAGTGCATCTAAGAACTAACCCAATAACAACTGTACCAACCTGATGCCAGGCCCAATTTTTTTTATCCCAGTCCAGCCCTAACTGCATGAATAATATCTGCTGAACAGATCCTTTTTAAAAAGATGCACTGTGCAGTGTAGCTGATTTATATTCAGGCATACCGTGTGAAATCCAATAAGTTACTGAAAAAGAGAGGAAATAATAGCAGCTTGCATTTGAACTTATACACTGAGTAATGCAAGCTCAGTAACGGTACTTTCTGGTCAACTAGTGTAACATTTATGTCCTGAGTTATATAAACTGCACCGTATAATTTGTTGATACTCGATTACAGCGGCCTTCAGCGCCCCCTTGTGTCTGACGTTAGCGTTTGCTTCCACTGGATTGGCTGCGCGGTTGTCAGGAGTGTTTACAGGAAACATGGCTTCCCTGTCTGTTGGAGAGCTTCAAGAAATGGAAGGTGAATAGCCAAATTTTCAAGAATGCAGCCGTGCTGTGATCGTTATAGCTTGGTAGCCTGGTAGCCATTTTGATAAAAGAGTCTTTTTTCATCTGAGCACGCTCCTTGATGTCTTTCTCTTGTGACTAACCGAACCTTCATCCTTGCTTTGCTAGCTAACAGGCTAATAACAAGACGCTAGCTGGCGATATTAATTTAACGACAGTTCATGCAATCTTTATAAAGGCCATCTACAGCGGCGTTTCAGGGTGTGTTGAGTACCCCGTTGGTCTTTGACGTTTATTTTTTTCCCGGCCATGTAACGTGTTTCAGATTCAGCTCGTAAAAGCTGCTAGCTGTGATACAGTCAGCTACCTAGCTGGCTAACGTGCTTAGCAATGTGTCGCCCGTGTGTTCAGTAGGTAACCCGCGTCCAAACTAATTTTTAAAAAATGAAAATAAAGCTTGGATACAGCCTGCAACATTTAATACTAATAGGTAAAATCTGTGGTAGTACTGTCACATTTTTCCACACATTTGTCCACAGAGCACAGAAATGTGCACGATCACGATCTAGTGATACTGGAGACAGGGTTGCTGCTCCAGATAAACCTGGGCTTGGCATCATCTAAATGTGTGTGTAACCACTCGTAAACTGCGAATCTTTGTTGAGGTATTGAGCCTCTCTTCTGTCTGTGCACTGTAGTGGACCGGAGGGGAGAGTCTGAGGAGTCTGGTGATGATGAAACCAGGAGGAAGAGCATCAATGGCGATGTGGACCCTAATCAGCCCACTGCTACAAGTAGGTCATCATTACTTCCTACCCAGCCACAGAGAATGTGCTTTATTTTACAAATTAGGCATGCTGCTTGTGTTATTTTCACATGAATACTTTCTTAGAGAAAGTCTTTTTGTGACAATATGTTTGTGATATTGCTGTCTCTAAGCAGTGGCTGCTTTAATTTGATTTCATTTAATCTTGCTCCTATTAAAGGTAAAGAAGAGTCTCCCGTTGACATGGACACGATAACTTTGGACCCCGAGGAAGAGGTCAGTGGAAGTTTTGAAGAAAGTGCCTTTCATCTCTGATGACTTGTTTTGTTTGGAGTTTTAGAAAGTGAAGATTATAGTGTTAGAGTTCATATTTAGAATTTTTTTTTTTTCTTTGACTTCTGTGTGTAAATCTGTATGCAGGTGCTGTGCCGTAACGGCTAGTAACCATAGACCGCGTGATCTCTTAAGGGGTCTGTGTTTCTTTCTAGGATGTTGATCTTGTTCACTGTCGTATTGGAAAGATTGAAGGACTGGAGGTGCTACAGAAGGCTAAAGTAAGTATTATTTAGGTGATGCTGTTGGCAGCAATGTCATTGGCATCTGTGGCTATTCTTTTTTATTATTTATATTTTAGTTTCATCTGCATTTTTTTCTTTTTTATTCATGTCTAAAATAAGGACCTGTCACATACAGTATAATTCTGCTCTTGATGGTATCCTCTTTTATTTTTGCCTCTCCTCTGTACGCAGACGCTCTCCTTACGGCAGAACCTCATCAAAAAAATAGAAAACCTTGACAGTTTGAGTGCCCTGCGGGAACTAGATTTCTATGACAATCAGATCCGCAAACTGGAGAACCTGCACAACCTCACGGAGCTGGAGTAAGTGTGACAAAACTGTGCTTCTTACGTAAGCCTGAACAAAGGTCTCACATATCAAGGTATATTTATCCTGAGAGGGATTGTTGTTTTGACAACCCACAGGCAGCTTGATGTGTCCTTTAACGTTTTGAGGAAGGTGGAGGGTTTGGAGCAGTTGACTCGGCTGAAGAAACTTTTTCTGCTTCACAACAAAATTAGCGGCATTGCGAATCTGGAGCACCTCACAGGTCTGGAGATGCTGGAGCTCGGCTCCAATCGCATTAGGGTGAGATACAAAGGGACTGTGCCGCACTGAGAAGTTGTTTTGAACTTCTTATGTAAATAATGGGTTTTGTTTGCAAAATATAAAAGAAGATTTGTTGGGAAAAAATAAGTCATGATGTAATTTTAAAGTTTTGCCTTGATTTTGTTGTGTTCACAGGTCATTGAAAACCTGGATTCACTTACGTCTTTGCAAAGTTTGTTTCTTGGCACTAATAAAATAACTAGGCTTCAGAATCTGGACGCTTTACACAACCTGACTGTTTTAAGCATCCAGGTATCCTCACACACATTCATCGCTTGATTACAGTTGCACACGATCCAGACAACAGATAATCATTCGGTTTGCATTTACTTCCAGAGCAACCGGATTACAAAAATTGAGGGTCTTCAGAACCTCGTCAACCTGAAGGAGCTCTATCTGAGCCACAATGGCGTTGAGGTCATTGAGGGGTTGGAAAACAATGTGAGTTATAAACTTTCAGTCCCGCATTTCCAAAACACATTTTTTTTTAAAAAGAAAACAAAAAATAGGTGCCATACTGTTTCCATAATGTTTGTTTCTCTGAACAGAAAAAACTCACCACCCTCGACATCGCAGCCAATCGAGTAAAGAAAATAGAAAACATCAGCCACCTGACGGAGCTGCAGGAGTTCTGGGTACAGATAGTTTGAGTGACATGTTGGTTAATGTACAGCCTCAGTATAGACAAGCTCCTGATCAGCCCATTTTCACTGCTGACAGTTTGACAGAAGAAGAAAAGCTTCTTAGAACATTAACAAAATTTCAAGTTGGCATGCATTAAAAGGCAACCATCATCAAATAATTAATTACACCGTTGCTCGTTAATAAAAAATTATGACATTGTGGGTAAGGAACAGGTAGAAGAGGTCGTGGAGAGGTGGAGGTATACACTGGAGAAAAGAGGAATGAGACACCTGGGAGATGGGTAGAAAATTTAAGATGCAAGGAGTAGAGGCAGTGAAGGTGGATGAGTTTAATTCCCTGGGGTCAGTCATCCAAAACAACAGTGCACAGAGAGGTGAAGAAGAGAGTGGAGGCAGTGTGGGTGGATGTAATGAAGGCGGACATGCAGAGGTCTGGTTGGACAGAGAGGATGCTAAAGGATAGGGGGAGATGAGGCAGATGATCCTGTAAAGGGAGCAGCTGAAAGAAGAAGCAGTAGCTTATTAATTTAAAAAAAAAACACAAAAAAACCCCCAAAAGGCTCTAACATAAATCAACAAAAGAAAGTACATTAGGCAAAATGGACAAAATAAATTACAGAAAATTCAAAGTAAGACGTAATTAGTTGGAGTACCAGTGTATTTGTATCACATCATTGTTTGTTGAGCAGCAAATTTAAACCAAAACTTTCTTAAAAGTGGATTTTTGTTGCTACTTTCTCATTTTTCTAGCTTCTGTTCAGTATGTTGCTCTTTAAACAGTGGGTCTGTACTAAAAGGTTTAAAGTGTAGTCTTTATATTGTTATGAGTTAAGCTGATGGTGCACCCTCACTGCTCTTGTTGTCTTGTAATATCTCCTCAGATGAACGATAATCAGATAGATAATTGGTCTGACCTTGATGAGTTGAAGAACGCCAGTTCTCTGGAGACGGTCTACCTCGAAAGAAACCCTCTACAGAAGGATCCACAGTACCGGCGAAAGATCATGCTGGCGCTGCCTAGCGTACGCCAGATCGACGCCACCTTTATCCGCTTCTAAGCTGCAGCGTACGATTTACCTGCCAGTTTCAGTGTTCTCCCTCACCTCCCTGCCTGTCCTGCCTACACAAACAACAACCTTTCGAATCACATTGGCCTCACTGAATTATATAGACGTGTCATACATTCCAACATATAGCTCACCCACTGTTCACTCAACATACATGTATGCATGTATGCACTCATTCAAACCTTGATCTGTACTTTTGTGTGGAAGCTTTTATTTATTAAGGTGGACCTGTGAAAATGAAAAACTACCGTACACTCATTTCCACATTTTTCCTCTGTACTTTTCCCCCTTGTGTTGTTTTGCATTTGGGATGTGCCGTTCTCAGTCATGAAGTGCGGGAAATTATGAAATCAGTCTTATTTATCACACTATTGAAGTTTCACTGTTATCATAACAGAGGAATTCTTAACATTGGAGGCATTCTTGTATATTTACTGGATTTTGTAAGTTTACTTCTTTCGGTTGGACAAAGTTAAGCTGGGTTTTTTTTTGGGGGGGTGGGGGAATTGGGACACATCGAGTAAAAGAACAATTCAGCGTTAAAGGGAAAGTCTATAACATAATAGAAGCTGCTTATGTTAAACTTTAGGATATGACTCATCTTTTCATTTGGCTTCAGCAAGTTTCAAAACTGTTCCCAACTCGGTACCAACTGTGACAGTTTGAGAAGCTTCTAAGACGAAGCTCACGGCGCCATAATGACATCACGCTGACTCAGAGCAGCGCAGTAAAGGGGCAGTTTCATCAATCTTTTTAAGGAAAGCGGATCCTTTACAGCTTGATTTACCATTTTAATAAACTAGTTCTGTTACTTACAGAAGGGGGATTTTTTTTTTGATGTCCAGCAGCCTTGTCTGTTCCTTGTTCAGAGATTTTACAGCTTATAGATCCATTTGCTGATTAACAAGAGTGACCTCTGCAGTAAAATAAAACTCATGAGAATGTAAGAACAATTAATGTGTCCATAATGATGGTTTTGTAATCAGTGGTGCCGTCACTTTT
This sequence comes from Tylochromis polylepis, assembly GCA_015107715.1. Classification (NCBI taxonomy): domain Eukaryota; kingdom Metazoa; phylum Chordata; class Actinopteri; order Cichliformes; family Cichlidae; genus Tylochromis; species Tylochromis polylepis. Next base: position 12,605 of record VVHJ01052298.1, read on the forward strand.
TAGTTTAGTTTTATTATTTTTTTTTTTTATCCTTTAAGCATCACTGATTACTATGACGGCGTATTAGGGCCACTTTAAGAAAAACAAAAATATTGTTGCTCATTTTGAGAATAAAGATGACATTTCAAGATTAAAGTCGAAATGTGAGATTACCGTTGTTGTTTTAAGACTAACTCCCACGGTTGCACTATCCTCTACAAAATGCCTTGTTTACATGAGTTAGTGAAACAAATTGATCATCCCTCTTGTGATCAAACATACATCCTCTTTATTGGATGAGGGTGTAACCACTGATAACCCCGCACCTATCAACTGCCAGCCATTTCATTTTGTACAAATACACTCTCCTGAGTTTGTGTGTTTTCTGTATAAACTTTTCAACGTCCTTAAAAGAGAAATCATTTCCTTCCTTGTTACTCAAACTGATTCCGAAGTATGGTTTTACTAACTCAGGAGGTATAAAAACTGACAGTTTGTCTTGAAACAACAACTGTAATCTCCACATTTTGACTTTTTTTTCCTCAAAATGATCGATAATATTTAGTTTTCTTAATGTGGCCGTATTACTTCGTAGATTACAGCTTTAGATTTCTTTGGCTTAAAAAAAATGCTCATAAAGTTTATTTAAAAAGACAAAATCAAAATATAGGTTTTTCTTGCATTTAAAACAAAAAAAAAAAGCCAGGTTTGATCGTACGATAACTAATGTAAGACTATTAATGCTGCTGGTACACACAGTCTTTATAAACTACTAAACTACATTCAGCAGATGTGCGAAGACACTGCACTGATTTATTTGGCATTTAGGATGGCTTCAAAAAAAAATTCTGTATATTTATTGACAACATTTAATACAGGATTTTCTCAGATCAAACAATACAATGACTGCCTGGAACCAAAGTTAATAGATTACTCTTTGGGTCTCCTGTATATAGTGCTCCTGTATATGCTTGAGTGCACTTCGTTTTATCCCTGGTACAATTAAAATGCAATGCATCTTTTATATGAAATATGAACTCCCCACCTCAGGGCTTTTAAGTTCACACGTGAATACAGTAGAGAAGCATCAAATTTATGTGCATTAAATGAGAAAGTGCTAAACTAAGTGCTCCTTTTGCACTCATAACCTAATTTTATTTGGATTAATTGCAAACCTTTGAATCATTAAAAGTACCCTGAATTGGCATTTAAAGCTCCCACTGTAGCCTACAAACCACGCTGGCTGGTTTCTATCGTAGAACAGCTGTTTATTGTGATTATGGTCGCAGCCCTTTTAAATCCAGTTGCTTGTGATCGTGAGCATAAATTAACAGTAGAAAATTTATCAGACTATCAGCACTCACGTTCTTGCTTAATTGAAATGAATGTAATGTTATTTTTATATTTAGCTTGACTGAAACTGGCCAGTGGGATTAAAAGTATCACGTTGTGTATTTGTAAATAGAGTTTGGACATGCCATGATGTAGAAAGTCAGTGCCATCATCACCTTCCCTTTGTAAAGTGACATTCTTTTTCCTCTTGTTTTGTTTTCACCCGGCAGCACAACAGATTTGTGCGAGATACTATAGTTTAAGATGACATGACTCTGACTGGGAGCAGCTATTCAGATTGCTATTTGCTCCTTGTTGTTAAGACTGAGTCTTCAGGTTTTGGGCTTGGTTGACGCCGTTTTCAAACTGAATGTATGATGCAAATAACAATAAAAAAGACACTACTTAAGAAGCGGGTTTGTGTAGTTTTAATTTCAAAGATAAAGTGTCTCATAAAGCACAGCTGTGAAACTTAATTCATCATCAAATGATTATGTAGCTGGGTATTAAAGGATCCTTTATTATGACAGTTGCTTAATAAATTTGATTTGTTATATTAACAGCCAAAACAATAACAACACACTCTATGAAGCCCTGCAGCTCATCATCTGTCTGAAACAAGCTGTTTTACTGCACCCTCCATTTAAGCCAAACTTTGGGTCTCCTGTATATAGGAACTGGTCCTATTGGCTACCCCTGGCAAACAGAAGGTTTAAATCACAGGTGGGCGGGGCTTGCTGTGCTTATATCAGATTAGCATTTTAGGGGACATCCATCATGAGTCATCATACAGACTCAAAAGCAGGAAAAAATATAAAGGCTGTGATGTGAAGCATAAAGGGACGGCATTTGCAGACACTGACCTGATTATTTGAAACTTTGGCCTTGTCTATTATTAGTATTTGTCTTTTTGTATGTATTATGTATGTATTTGACAATAAGGAAAAGCATAATCAGTTTCTTATAAGTTAAAGTTATTGGACTTTGACTTCAAACGAAACTTAATTCCTTAATTAAAACTTCATTTCTTGAAAATCTGCATACACTCACCTGCCACTTCATTAGTTTCCTGTTTTTCTTCAGAACTGCCTTAGTTATTTGTAGTTCAGATTCAACATGATGCTTAAAACATCCTTCAGAGATTTTGGTCCATATTGACATGACAGCATCATACAGTTGCTGCAGATTTGTCACCTGCACATCCATGATGTAAATCTCTACTTCCACCACATTCCAAAGGTGCTCTGTTGGATTGAGATTTGGTGACTGTGCAAGCCATTTGAAAAGAGTGAACTCATTGTCATATTCAAGAGACCAATTTGAGGTGATCTGAGCTCTATTCTTCTATTGTTCAATTTAGGTGAGCCTGTAGGAACTCTTATCTGACAGGAGTGGCACCCGGTGTGGTCTTCTGCTGCTGTGGCTCATTTGCTTTAAGGTTTGACATATTGTTTATTTAGAGATGCTGAAAGAAGTCTGCTCTTTCACCTCTGACCCTTGGTATTAACATGGCATTTTCACTCAGAGAACTGCTGCTCACTGGATATTTTCTGTTTTTTCCAAACCATACTCTGTAAACCCTAGAGATGGTTATGTAGGAAAATCCTAGTAGATCAACAGCTTCTGAAATATTCAGACCGGCCCGTCTAGCACCAACGTTTATGCCACATTCAAAGTCACTTAAATCCCATTTCTTCCACATTCTGATGCTTGGTTTAAACTTCAGCAGGTAATCTTGACTATGTCTGCATGTCTAAATATGCTGAGTTGCTGCTGCGGGATTGGCTGATTTTGATATTTGCATTGACAAGCAGTTGAACAGGTGTGCATAATAAAGTGACCAGTGAGTGTAGATGAATGTAGATCTGTTTACTTGAAATGTATAAATCATGACCAGGTAAATTATGTATGAAATATAGCCATCTACACACAACATTATCATATGAATAACTCTGTGTCTACAACACAGAAAGTGTAGCTAGCCTTGCCCAGTTTCTGGATATGAATAAAAAAAGTTATATATTTTTAGCAAAATAGCAGGAAAATAAAGGGAAATTTTATTAACTTTTATTACTAATGTAGCAGGGTATATAATATAATATAATATAATATAATATAATATAATATAATATAATATAATATAATATAATATAATTCCAACACACGCATTTTTTACGTAATAAAACAGCAACTGTGACTTTAGTTCATTAAAACTACATGACCCAGAATGCAGCAATAGCCTATGATGGTTACGTATGGGGTCCGCGTCGCGCCGGGCAGGGGAAAAATTACGACTTTGCGCATGCGCCTCATCTATGTTGTTGTTTGTGGCGGTAAGATGGCGGCGCTCGGAGATACCTCAGCTCCGGGGGTGAACGGGTTAATACAACAATTCACAGCAATAACAGGTAAAAATAACATTTTAATTAGAGTTTATTTCACTCAGTGGATTTGTGTGCTCATACAGGAATACTTCCCTCGCCGGGTAAATCTTGAAATCCGTGCGCAGATGAGAAAACGGGCGTTAAGTGTTGCTCTTGCTCCTGCGCTGCCAGTGGTTTGCAGAGGAGAAAAAGCACAGGCAGTTATCAGCTAAACTCAAGTGAAAGACTCGGAAAATGGACCTTAAAGCCGCCAGCTTTGAAAGTTATCTTTAATCATCACTTAAAAATGTCTGCTTTTCTTATTAGTGCTCGTTACAGACACAATCTCGCTAACCTAGAGCGGTTTTTATGCTCTTTTTTTGCGTGGCGTGTTGCTCGATAATGTGGAATGGAGGTCGGCTGTTCAACATTTCCCTTCTTCATCACCACCACCAGCCAGACTTCATGTTGTTGCTGTCACCATGGCTCTGACTCTGGCCCCAGACACTATTTAATGGTCACAATCTGAGGGCTCCGAGTGTCAGCGCAGACACTGTCTTTAGTTTATCAGTACTTTGACACAGTGGACGGTGTTTTTTAAGTTATTAAGCGGCAAAGAAGAGGGAGACTCAGTTCAGGGGCTGCTACTTGATACGGACATGCGCAGTACAGACAAAATCTCATCGTCGCCCCGCGGCACTCCGCTTATAAATACTACAGGTTCATTCAGATGTAGAGTGTCCAAATCACTGTCACGAGTTTGTGGACTGCCGCCATGTGTGAAATTAGGGCTTTTTGCACTATTCAGGTGTTTTCGCACATTTCCGTTTATTTACCAAACATCGCGTGGTATATGCGGAGCATTTCCGCCCACTAAACTTCAAGCCTTTTCTGAACTGAAACTGAACTATCACGCGGTTGTTTGGCGTTAACTAATTTCACTATAGTGATATAACGTTAGTTTAAGATGTGCTTTATTTGTCCCAAAAGTTGGGGAATCTAAGTTAAACCAGTATAGCTTTTTTTTTTTTTTTTTGCATTTCAAATCAAAATAAATATAAAAGGTAAAATAAATGTGTCCATCGTCAAAGTGACACGTGGTTGCTTCTGTGACCACATATACGGAAAAACAAGTAATCAAATACTAAGATACTACCAAGTTACTCAGTACTACGATACTAAGTATGTTGTCACATGATAATAAAATGCATTTAACCCTTTGAGTGAATAAAACACGTATGTACTCATAATGTTTAGTAAGCTGGTTATAACTTTACTTTGGGCCTTTATGTAGAACAGTTATAGCATAACACAGTGAAGTATGAACATTAAAGGATTTTTAATATGGTCAGTGTTGCTGTTTGCCACACTGTGCTTTGCTTTCATAATGTCACACACTTATATGATTTTATTGATACTGCTGACAGTGTTGTTAAATTATTGGTGAGGTTTGGGTAAAGCAGAAAAAAAAAAGACTTGATCCAGTGTAATACAAAAGGTTCACTGTCATGAGTTTGATGTGATGCTGGTGACACCTTGGTGCAGTGGTTAGTACCGTTTTCGAATCCATCCTCGGTACGCCACCTTCCTCTAATAGTCCAAAGACATGCGCGTTTAATTGGTGATTCTAAATTGGCTGTGGGTGTGAATGTGATGGACTGGCAACGTGTCCAGTGTGCCCCGCCTTTCTATGAAACTTGGGATAGGCTCCAGCCCTGTGTGACCTCACAAATGGAAGATGGATAGCTGGACTGTGATATGCCACTCTCAGAAAAACATGAGTATTGTAATATAGTAAGTAGGGATGGAGGAAAAAATTGATAGAGCGTAGTATGATGATATTTTGCATAGTGATGTTGTATGAATACAGGGACACTAAATATTGATATTTTATTAAACAAGTTTAAATACTCTGGGAATACTGCAAACAAGGGGGCTGATCTCATGCACCACCATCCCAAGATAACCTTAGCCAAGCAAACCTACATAAAATCAACTCAACTGAAAAACCATCCAACACTGGTGACACTTAGCTTGACCAAGCAACCACATAAATCAGAGCTAATGGCTAACTCACAAGGGTAAAAATAGTACAGCAGCTTTCTTGTATCCACAAAAAATTGGTTGTATTTAATATTTTTATATTCTGTGACCACAACTTGTGCTAACTAAATGTTTATGGCATTGGCGATTGCACGGGTTGCCTGATAGGTGGTAACTTTTCTGCAAACAGTCGCAGTCTGTCTTGGGCCGACTGCAATCACCACCAGAGAGATTGTTGAAAGTTTACAAATAATTGTGTCTAATTTATTCATGTAGACAGATTGCTAACATGTTGCCATCAGTCTGAATGAGTCCTGAGCACAGCTCGAGGAGGACTTAACTGGCTGCCAGCTGGTTGTATTCTGGTTATATTTCTCACCCCAACCGGTCGCAGCAGATGGCCGCCCCTCCCTGAGCCTGGTTCTGCTGGAGGTTTTTTCCTGGTAAAGGGGAGTTTTTCCTTCCCACTGTCACCAAAGTCCTTGCTCATAGGGGGTCATATGATTGTTGGGTTTTTCTTTGTATGTATTATTGTAGGGGCTACCTTACAATATAAAGCACCTTGAGGCGACTGTTGTTCTGATTTATAAATAAATTGAATTGAATTGAATTAAAACTGAATTATGAACAGGAAGGTTGCTGAGTGCAAATGTAACTGTTAAATGTTCATTTCTGTGTATATAGATGGCAACAGATATGTGATTTTCAACAATTTGTCACAGTTAATTGCTGTATTAACCGAAATAGACTGCATTTAATTACCAACTTGACCCCATTCATTCACAGACCAATAGCAGACAGATTCTATCTTATGGCAAGATTTATGGCAGGCTTTAGTGACAGTGTTGGTTTGCTTGACAGTCTTTTATAGCAAAAAATAAGTAAAATAATAACTGAAATAAGATAACTTTATTTTATCTGATAAAACAGATATTGAAACCATTTTGAGGACATAATTTGCAGTTTAAAAAATGTCATACATCACAGTAAATGTTACGCTCAGCATATTTCAAAATGTTAAAAATTACAATAATATCATATTATGAGTTACGTATTGTGGTAATATTGTATCGTGGGGAGTCTGGTGATTCCCTACTAAGATAATATGACAATGCAATTTAAAAATAAACTTTTATTGTCATGAGAAGTGGTGGATTACTCCTTTATACTCTGCCTAACTCTGCTCAGATTAGCAGGTTGTTGTTTGTGGCGATTCAAACATGAGTTGCCAACAGAAAAAAAACGCAGAGTGCCATCTAGTGGGCAAACTATGCAATGTCAACACTCATAAGTCAAGTCAAGTCAGCTTTATTTATATAGCACATTTAAAAGACATCAAGTGTCAGCCAAAGTGCTGACATAACATGGTTGAAGTGCATTTTGTTCATTTCTACTTTATTCATTTTTATTTATCAGCATCTATGAGATTGCCAATCCTGATATATCAGCAAATACTTTATAGCTACTGGTTGAAAATATTGGTCAGCTGATATCTGGCTATAAAATATGATGTGCCACTGTGAAATTTTCAATGTTATTTGTTAATCTGTAAACATTCGTTAAGGTCATTGTGTTCATGGTTAGTACATAAATGTGAACTCTCTTCCAGGGGCCACAGAGAGCGTAGGAAAACATATGCTGGAAGCATGCAACAACAACCTGGAGATGGCAGTGACCATGTTCCTAGATGGAGGCGGGATAGCAGAGGAACCCAGCACCAGCTCCAGTTCTGCAGCGTCAAGCAGCAGAGCGCCGTCTACAGAGTAAGCTGTGACTTTTCTCCACAAGCCTAGGTCAGACAAAAGTAAAACAAAATCCACAGAGTGAGTTTGTTTGTTTTGGTCATGTTTTATTTCAAAAGTAGAAACTTCTCTGATTTGCTGCTCATTGTTTATCCAGGCTTAGAATCTGTGTTTACCACGAGCTGAGAGGAGAAGAAAAATAGTATTCCTCTTGTGTTTTGTAACATGATTATAGATCTTTTACAGTTGATTGCTTTTCTGCATAGAATAACTCTGTATATGTTGCCTTCATGCCTTCCTCAGTGAAGTGCGGGCTCCAATTCCTCAGAAGCAGGACATATTAGTGGAACCAGAACCACTTTTTGGAGGTATGTTGCTGCTTTTTTTGTCACTCATGCTTCAGGCAAAGAAATCTTGATGTAAACTGCCAGCTATCTGTAAAGATGATGATTATTTTTTTTCTTTGGCACTTATTTTTCAGTGCCAAAGCGAAGAAGACCTGCTCGATCAATATTTGATGGTTTCCGAGACTTTCAGACGGAAACAAGTGAGTATTTTCCAAAATGTACAAGCTTAAACAAATCAAATGTGGCAGTGCTGTTTCCTAACAACTACCATTAAAGTCTGTCTCATATTTCTGTTGTGGCGTCTTAACTTCCAGTAATGACTGAATGAATGTTTTTCTGTTCCTAGTCCGCCAGGAACAGGAGCTGCGTAACGGTGGAACAGTGGATAAGAAACTGAGCACCCTGGCAGACCTTTTCCGTCCTCCCATTGAGCTCATGCACAAAGGCAGCTTTGAGACGGTGAGGAGTCACTCACAGGACACTGTACCCCACACCTTTATTCAGCCTGTGTGAACTTTCAGACAAATTTTAGATGATGACTGAGTAGGTAGATGGTGAAAACCTGCCTGCATGTCATGCCTCCTTGCTTGTGATCGCATACCGCTGATGCGAAAACCTGTTCCCAAAAAAAGTTGGGATGACTAAAATTTGTGTAAAAGCAGAATGCAATGATTTGTCACAAATTTGACTGTTTATAGTTAAAAAAACAACAACACATCAAATGCTTAAAATGAGAAATTTTCTCATCCTTTGGAAAGGACATACTATGTTTTTCCCACTAATTTGAGTGCTTTGGGAGGGGCAGTTACTTCAAAACAGCAGGGCCCCCCCACCTAAGGAAGCACTGGTTAATGCTAGATGATATAGACAGGTTTTAGACCAAAATCTGCCACCATTAAGGTGACTTTTTTTTCTTTTTACTTTAGCAAGACGGTGGCAAAAAACGTTCTTCACATATTATAACAGCATGGCTTCATTGTGAGAGAAATCTGGTACTAAACTGGCCTGCCTGCAGTCTAAACCAGTCACCTAAAACACATGGTAATATACAGGGTGGGCCATTTATATGGATACACCTTAATAAAATGGGAATGGTTGGTGATATTAAAGTCCTGTTTGTGGCACATTAGTATATGTGAGGGGGCAAACTCCTCAAGATGGGTGGTGACCATGGTGGCCATTTAGAAGTCGGCCATCTTGGATACAACTTTTGTTTTTTCAATAGGAAGAGGGCCATGTGACACATCAAACGTATTGGTAATGTCACAAGAAAAACAATGGTGTGCTTGGTTTCAACGTAACTTTATTCTTTCATTTACAAGTTTCTCTTTGTTCACAGCCATTGACATGTCGAAGAGGTTAACACGTGAGGAGCGGATCGAAATCGTGTTGATATCTGGTGAACGCAGTAACCGGGTCATTGCAGCAGATTTCAATGCAAGACACCCTACGAGACCACCCATCTCCCATGCTACAGTCAGCAAACTGCTTGCTAAGTTTCGTGAAACTGGTTCAGTGTTGGATTTGCCAAAATGTGGACGCAAGAAAACTGTCACTAATGAAGAAACATCAGTGGCTGTCCTAGCTTCATTCAGCAAGAGCCCACAGCGTAGCACTCGCCGCATGTCACTGGAGAGTGGCATTAGTCGAACATCCCTTCGGCGGATATTAGCTACTCACAAATGGCACCCTTACAAACTCCAGCTACTGCAGCATCTCAACGAGGATGACCCAGATCGGCGCACAGAATTTGCAGAATGGGCAAAACAAAAATTGGAACAGGACCCTCAGTTCACGCAGAAGATTTTGTTCAGTGATGAGGCAAACTTTTATGTGAATGGTGAAGTTAACAAACAAAACCACCGCTATTGGTCTGACACTAACCCACATTGGATGGATCCCTCCAAGACTGTTGGAACAACAAAAGTGATGGTTTGGTGTGGTATATGGGGTACAACGATAGTGGGTCCATTCTTCATCAATGGAAACCTCAAGGCCACTGGATATTTGAAATTGCTACATGATGATGTGTTTCCCTCTTTATGCACTGAAGCTGGCACGTTCCCTGAGTTTTTCCAGCAAGATGGTGCACCACCACATTATGGGTGCCAGGTCCGAGCATTCCTAGATGAACAGTTTCCTGGAAAGTGGATTGGTCGTCGTGGGCCAGTTGAATGGCCCCCAAGGTCTCCCGATCTGACCCCCTTAGACTTTTATCTTTGGGGTCATCTGAAGGCAATTGTCTATGGTGTGAAGATACGAGATGTGCAGCACCTGAAACTACGGATACTGGATGCCTGTGCTGGCATTTCTCCTGCGGTGTTGCTATCAGTGTGTGAAGAGTGGGAGAAGAGGGTTGCATTGACAATCCAACACAATGGGCAGCACATTGAACACATTTTATAAGTGGTCAGAAACTTGTAAATAACTCATGAAAGAATAAAGTTACGTTGAAACCAAGCACACCATTGTTTTTCTTGTGACATTACCAATAAGTTTGATGTGTCACATGGCCCTCTTCCTATTGAAAAAACAAAACAAAAGTTGTATCCAAGATGGCCGACTTCTAAATGGCCACCATGATCACCACCCATCTTGAGGAGTTTGCCCCCTCACATATACTAATGTG